>OZ026613.1:77395207-77640207 GCA_964020975.1 Hermodice carunculata | reverse complement strand
CGTCAGAATGACGAGGAAAGCCATGTAATTGATCCGTGACCCAGCTTATTACGTTCAAGCAGCAAACGCGGTAGATTTGTTGTTAAGCTTCGTTTGTGACCATTTGAATATATAAACAGTCTTGGATCAATATTGATATGTCACCGGTCATAAAACCCTTGCTGGCTGCGATTAAGCGAAAGGAAAACAGCGGAAGGGTTAACACATGTGAAACCGAATACTGAAAGCTGTTGACGTCATTCATACGTCATAGTGTTCAGTCTAGAGGCCCGACGAACAGAGAAAATGCCTGGAAATATTTTGGTGGCACTTGGTGGTCGATGTTCCTGCAAACCTGTGTCAAATAAGCCGACTCTCGAGATTGATAAGCAAACCACGATCTTGCTTTCTAAATAAACACCACCTGTGATTTTCTTGCCAAGGTTCGTGGTCATCCGGGGGTTAGTTCACTGACAGGCCAGGATCAACAAAATATGTCTGAAGTAGCGCCTTGTCTGAAATGTTAGTAACGACGCTACGCAAATTGCCCTCTAGAGTGTATTGTCACCTGATAGTTACTTCATCTTGCTCTTTTTTCCTCAAGGAAAAAAAAATCGAGTAACACTTTTGTGCCGTAGATTGTATGTGATGAAGGCGAAACAAGTCCCAATGCGAAATACGATTCCGAGGATAAAAGTTAATTCGTAATAATATGTTGAAAAGATTCAGATTCAGATTGCCTTTATTCAACCAATATTTGAAAATACAAAGTGGAGAAAATTGATAAACATGTAAGTGGTCAAGGAGATTCACGTTATGACAAGAAGATGTCGCTCACACACGAGCCACCCTAAGGTACAGTTAAGAATATATAGACAAGATTAAGAAATTGTGATATACGTAGGGGCCTACATAAAAATGGCAGACTGAGCATCTGAAAAAAACAATGAAAGACAAGCCAAAAAAAAATAAAATAAAAAAAGGAGAGGAAGGAAAAGGATAAAAGGTTATGTGTCGATTACAGTGGGAGCTTTTAGCTTCATAATAAAAAAGATATATCGTGCCTGCTATGATATAAATGGTTACCAGAACCATTATTTGTTATTTTAGTTACTTCTCTGACACACGTAATAATTTACTCTTGAGCATGCAGTTTGGTAGTTCTTTAAAAGTTGGTTTTTTTTGTTGTTTTTTTTTTGTTTTTTTTTTTGTTTTTTTTTTTTTTTTGTGTTTTGTTTTGTTTTTTTTTTTTTTTTTTTTGTTTTTTTTTTTTTTGTTTTTTTTTTTTTTCTTTTTATGTAGTTACCAAAGCCCTCACGGTAAGCTGTAGGTGTGGAGTTTATCTAAAATATTGTTGTGGTATTGTTTACAATCACAGGGATTTCATATTCCAAACCTTGTTTTGCTCGAGTTGAGTTACTGTATTTACAAATAATTTACCACTCCCTCTATTGTACTATTACTGTGCGTCTCTTGCCTTGGTTTAAAGGGAAAGTGACAACAGTTTATTTGGAAGAATTTTACTTGTGAATTTATAATAAAACTTCAGCTTCATTTGAGTAAAGACATCGTTTTCTTTCAGTTATTTTAACTCTTTTTGTGTTTGGACGAAACTCATGTTACTTTGTGGGAGCTTTTTTTTTTCTTTTTTTTTTTTTCTTGTTCAAAAATTGCATTTCAAGCAGGGCTTCATTTCATGCGAACTAAAATCGCCTTGTATATTACTACAATCCAAGTTACAAAAACGCCAACATTAAGATATTGCAACGGATTTTAAACGCGTGATTTATTATTGGCACTGCGATAATTTACTTAATGCACAATAAAACACATGCTGCGAAAAGCATGTTTTTAAAAGTGCTGTGGTAGAGAATTACAATTATTAAGTTTAAAAAATTCTTGAACGGAAAGGAACTTCATGTAAAACGATAGATATTCATTTGATTGAAACCCAAATATTGCAAAGCTGAAGCACCTATTGCAAGTGAACTTTCAGTATGTTCAATACTACATGTGTATTTGATAACTGTGCGTATTCATTTGACGTATATCTTCAGGCCCCACCCAAGGGAGAAGGATTAACCCCTTACCAGGGCAAGAAGCGGTGTTTCGGGGAGTACAAATGCCCAAAGTGCAAACGCAAGTGGATGAGTGGTAACAGCTGGGCCAACATGGGTCAAGAGTGCATTAAGTGTCACATCAACGTCTACCCCCACAAACAGGTAACATTGAATACAGTTCTATAACGCTTTCCTGGTCAATAAGACTGAATCATATCCTTTCTTGGTGCAGACTGGGCGCAATGCGCAATGTTAAAGCAGACGACAATTAACATCCGGGCGCTATTGGGCGTTTTTTAGCGGGAGGGGGTTCCACTAATAAGGGTAGATAGGCTGCACTTCCTCATTTTATCCAACACTGAATTGCACGTTATGTCATAAGTCTGGTTGGATGTTTACTGAAATGTAAATCAGTGAATGGTATATGAATAAGTATCATTCTTAATCGCAAAATTTTGACAAAAGTAATATATCTGGTTCTGTTTAGTGCAAAGTACACAAAACTATGTTTTTGTTACTCTAGGGTAGGGGTATATAATGTGCTACGATTTGTTATAGGTAACGGATTTTATACATCTGATGTGATTTTTCTACTGTGATTTACCTCAGCTGCCGACCAAATCACTTGATTACATACTGCTTGTGATCTTATATTTTCGATAACCACCATAGTCTTTACATTTTGTAATAGGCACATATGTTACATAACTGACCTCCGAAACAAAAGTTAGTAAGATTTTGTTTCCTGTCGTTCTACTTTCAAGTCATGGGGAAATCCCGAGTATTACAGTCTTAAGTTAATTAATTATAAGGCCGGCCTTAAAAATATTTCTGTTTCGTATAACAGGGCCTTGAAAAATTTGATGAGGCAGGGAGGATTTTTTTTCTTTTTTAACTACACATACCTACTACATATTACTGTAATAAGGGCATCATGCCAATACGGGGACTGATGGACTTAGTATTGATACAAGATAAACAAGATTCCAGGTTGCAATTTTTTTTATTAAATCTGTATTAAAGCAAGAGCCTCTGCCACAGATGAAGTCATAGCGGGACAATATATGCTTCAGGCTGGTTTGCTGGCGCTGACACAGAGTAGCCCTACTGTAAATACACCTCCGTTTGGCTTGAATGGGGGTGGGTCTTTTGCTATTTTAAACATGTACATGTACAGGGCTTTAAGAAACAAAGGATTAGCATAATTATATAATTGCCCTTTTCATATATCACAGAAGAAAAAGAATAAGATATCAAATACAAATGTGTAGTTTTAATTTTCACTTGACAACAGCAGGGGAGGGGAGGGGTGTATGATGAGGGTTCGGAGTAAATATTAAAAGGCATGAACACACCTCTTTTGTGTGTATGTGTAATGGCATATTATATACATGTACAAGGCTTCTGCAGACCGTAAAAGAAGCAAGGATATGGTGTAGTTGCCTTAATTTCAAATGTAAAGGAAGAAAAAGAATTGGATATCAAATGCGAAGTGTGCATTTTTTTCATTTGACAACACATAAAGAGAAGGGACTCGGAGTAAAACTTTCCTTTTTTTCTTTGTTTTTCTTTGTTTCAGTTAGCTGATTTACATGTACATGGCTTTTGTCAGACAGTAGGAGGAACATTGTATTGTTTTTTATGTGATAAAAGATGGGGGGGAGGCCTCAGAGTAAATGGTGGAATGAACTTTTTTATTATTATTATTACTTATTGCATTTTTCTTTTATTTTCTTTTTCAATAGTCAATACAAATCTTTCCCTAGTCTGGACAAAATTAAGTCCTTATGCCCATCCAGATACCACAACAGGTTGACTATCTTCCCAATATGACATCACTTCTGTGTCGGGCATTGTTCCTGGGAATGTCAAACCATAGAGGAAAGAATTTTGTTGGTCCATGGTCAAACTGAGAGTACAAACTCAGTCAGGGCTCGGCAATTCACGTGTCCGATTGCCCGGGGCAAGTCAGATTTAATCGGGCAAGTTAAAATTAATAGGAACTTACTCTGGCAACCAACTTTTGTTTCGCAGGGAACTCTATTCCTCAAATTTTCATGACACAGTCACAAGTCGCGGTTGTTTGCAAGGCTGGCAAGGGGAATTCAGAAGGTGACGATAATCTGTTGTGATAACAGTGTTTGAAGCCAGAGTGCTGCGTGCATGCTGAAGAACTTGGGGGGGGGGGGAGAGAGAGGGTCTAAATCACTAAAAAAGTAGAGCTTTCGCAGCACGTGCGTGGTGTGCCGATAGGTGATGATAATCGCTAATTGATAAACATTCCAAGTTCAAACAATTACTTGGTCAGCAGTTGTATTCATCAGAACTTGATTTCTGTCAACACAAGCAGACATTCACACTGCCGTACATACGATTACGCTATCACAGGTACCGGCAGTAATTGGTTTGCTGAGCGGGGTCACACCACTCACCGTCAGTGACAGTGTGATCTGCCCCAACGACGTCAAAGCAGCGTCAAAATATAATAAAATTTGCATGGTGAGTTCATCTGCAAATTAACATGCCATTTATCGGTGGGTTCTAACAGGGTTGGAAAAAAATAGGTGCCTTGAGATGACTTCCCAGGCAAAAACGGCACAACTTCCAGTCACACGCAAGTGACAGCGTGGAGTGGATCTGCGGTGAACTGACCCAGTCTCACGGACTGATTTGGGACACATTCGGCTATTCCCTCTATCCCCTACCTTTGCGTATTTGCCTGTGACTCCAAATAATTGTTGCAATAAACACTGGAATCTTTATTTTCGCGTGCTGCAATACAAACAAAGCTTCCCGGTTGTGTGTTCCCTCCGTAAATTACGGCAGATTCACATGTGTTCAGTGGGCGGAAGCCATGGTGAAAACATGCAAAAACATGGCCAAAGCAGCTGTTTGTGTACAGTTGCAGGAAAGATGTTGACGGTGCACACACTCGATTTCTGATTTGAAACATTAAAATTTTCGTTTGAATTTGATCTAGGAACACCGTTTATTGCGAGGAACTTGCCAAAACTGTATACGCAAATTTACTGCTATGTACCGATAGCAATCATGGTAGGTGCCCAAACGATAGGCGTTTACAGAGCTCTCACAGGAGGTGTGCGAGTAGCGTTAAATCGAGCCTGAAAAAAATGTTTTTTTTCACTGTTCAAAAAAAAAAAAAAATTCCAACCGCAACGTTTTGTGCACATACGAAACAGAAATATTCTTAAGGCTAACCTAAGCAACAACCTCTATGATGTTATTTTATAGCCTTAGAACCAGAGCTTTTGCGTTATAGTGTATTTGTGGTTTTCTTTATTTAATTTTTTCGAAAACCATTTGGAACAAGCTTTGTCAGATAACTAATTTACACAAATTTGCTTTGTTTTTTTGTTTTTTGTTTTTTTGCTTTTTGTTTTTTTTTGTTTTTGGTCCGAGAGCGCAGACAATGAGCATCAGTTTTGTCATAAAGCAAAGCAGCGAGCATGTTTTGTTTTGTGTGTGTGTTTTATTTGTTATGTCTATGTGCCAACACAGACATACTGTTTTTCTAGGAATTCTTTCTTTCTTTCTAACTTTCTTTCTTCTTTCTTTGTTGGTTTGTTTGTTTGTTTGTTTGTTTGTTTCTTTCTTTCTTTCTTTCTTTCTTTCTTTCTTTCTTTCTTTCTTTCTTTCTTTCTTGACAGGCAAATTTGTCCGACATTTCATTTGAAAAGTATTATACGTAGAAACTCCAAACTTGGCACAATTATACTTCTATAGCTGAAGTCTCACCTTTTTATAATGAGAGGTCATGCTTTTCAAAATTTTGCAAATGAGGGCTAATTAAAGTTTTAAATCTTCAGTATCTTATATACTATAGAAGATGTGGTTCCAAGGAGTTAGAACATAGCAAGGCAAAGGTCGTCTCACATGTCAAGGTCATAGGTCATGTCAAGGTCAAAGGCCACTTTGGATAGTGGCTTTCTTCTAGACATAACTTGGTCAATTTTTATCCAATTTTGATCATGTTGGGCCCAAATTGTAGCTATTGTAACACTGCACATTTTTGAAACATGCATGTGAACTCTAAAGGTGAAAGGTCAACATTATTTGGACCTTTCAAAGTTTCATCCAGCCGTAAGTCAGCCAATCTCCATCCAATTCTAATCATATTGGACTCAAATTGTGGGTATTGCAACACTGCACATTTTTGTTAGAACATGTAACCTCTAACGGGCAAACGCCAAGGTCATTTGGCCCTTTGAAAGTTTCATCTTGCCATAACTTGGTCATTTTCAATCCAATATGATTCATGGTGGGCTTAAATTGTGGGTATTATAACGCTGCACATTTTTGTAGTTTACATGTGACCTGTAAAGGTCAAAGGTCAAGGTCATTTTGACTTTGAAATTTTCATCCAGCCATAAGCTTAATAGAATATGAAGTACCATAGGACAAAAGTTGTGATAGTTAATATATACAACTTTTCAAGGCACACAGACAGATTTGCTTTGAAGCAAATCTTTTTTGGCCTATTTGATTTCATTTGAAACAATTCGTTGTTCCCTATAATGCGAACTTTATGGAAAAAGTAACTTGACGACTTGTTGGAAACACGTTTCCTGAAGCTCCTATCATAACGTAATGGTATAATCATTTCAGCGCCCCCTGGAGAAACCAGACGGACTGGACGTGTCCGACCAGAGCAAGATGCATCCCCAGCATCTCTGTGAAAAGTGCAAGATGCTGGGATACTACTGCCGCCGGGTCAACTAGAGCCAGGTCCTCCGGGCAGATCCGCAAGCTCCAGGAGGACTGGTCTGAAAACAATGCTGTTAGTTCTGGCAATATAATGTCAGCATGTTCTGACTAAAATCAAGTGATTTAAAAAAAAAAAGCCCGTGGTGATAGTTTGGTACATCTAACAGCCTTACCCTACATCCCCCCTCCCTCCCCTCAAATCGGAAATAGAGAAGGAATGGCACTTCCTCCATTTCAGGAAGGAAAACATTTGAAAGTCTTACCTACCTGCCGAATTTTGTATTGATTTACTTCACTGGAAAAAAGCCCGTTGAAAAATACAAAACGGTGGCTAGACCAATCTACTTCTCGACATATTCATTGGTTAAATTGATTAACAATAATAATAATGATAATAATAATAATAATAATTTTAAAGTTCCCATGGGTACTGGCCAATAAGGCTGTCTCATTTGAGACATAAGCCAAGACAGGGAATGCGCCACATTGTTGAATTCCTCCGATTTGTAGGGACCACAAAAATTGTAGAAGTAATGCAAAATTTTCTTCAGTTTTTGAAGTAAAGAGATAATTATATTCGACACCAAACTTCGTTTTCATAGTGACTTACCATGAACGCATTAAGCTTTAAAAAGAACACTTTACAGAGGCAATTAAATGACCGCAACTAAGCAACATGAAAAAATAACTAAATGATCAGAGAAAATTGACTCCCTCCTGCCACGTTTTTGTATTAGTTGCCTAAGTCAATAACCACACAGTCCACAATCTCTATACTCGGCATATCTGAAACTTCTGAGCTGCTCAGCTACGATGGAACAGGTTTATAATTTACGGATTTTCCTACAGCCTTTAAATCCAATTTTCATTGTATCATACAAAGGCTGTCTACAGAACGATGGCAATGTTTTCTGGGGAAAAATAGTGAGAAAGAACATGAACTATCTCGCTGTGTTAGAATATTTTCCATTTTATTTAAAGTGTAAACGTTACTATAACTTCTTTGAAATAATACATCTATAGTTAGATATTTTTCTTCACTAATTTGTATCGAATTATTGGCTATAATTTTCAAGTTATAATAATTATGTTTGATTCTAGTATTTGGTTATAATTTTCGAGCAAGTATAATGATAACAACTAAGGTCTTGTATTTAGCTTTCACATGCTATTAGAACTAACTATTAATATCAACTGTATTACGCAACGCTTCATATGGCTAATCTGTGCCTTAAATTTCACGCAAGATTCAACTGAAGTTATGCACTTTCTTGTCTCCGTGAAATTCTAAACTTGCAGCAAGATATCTGAATGCAAACATTTCTACCTCTGAATTGGTGCGAGGGTCATTACAGCCGGTCATACGTCAGGCCGAAGTAAGGGAGGAAGATGTGGTTTTAGGACAGATAACTTATCTCAAAATACCAAAACATGAAATTGTTCAACTGAGATCACCTTAAGCAGATGTAACAAAAATTACCAAATATGAAATCACCATATGATATTCCAGAATATCAATTTGGGAGGAGAAAAATGTGCAATTTTATAGCTACGAGGAATAATAAAGTGCAATTTTTTTAAGCAAAAGAACCAAAAAAAAAAAAAAAAAAAAAAAAAAAGCAAATGTGTTTGCTCATGCAGTATCCTGCGTTTCTGGGTTGCAACGTTCTCACGACCAAGACACAGGGTTGAGTTCTCGGTATACTGTTCAGAAAACTTATCATTTGGGTTTGGCCATGCCAGTAAATTTGCTTGCCATTCAAATAGCTTCCCCTGCTATATATTGCAAGTGGTTATGTTGATATCGTAAACTGTATATTTATCATACTGGCCTTCCAATACAGAAAAGAGTGTAATATGATGGTGTGAACCGATGCAAATGTCATATGTATGACGGGAGCAGAAAAAGATCAGAATAAGCTCCATAGAAAGTTTTGCTTATATTATTGCGTGTTTTATTGTTATCCTGTCTCGTTCGTTTCGGAGGCAAAGATGTTACGGCAGAGACGCGTTGGAACGATTTGTTATTTACAATGATGAACACGTGCTTTAGGCGGGATAGAACATAGTCTACATGAAGCTGTCTTTATAAAGTAATTTAAGTACAAACCGTTATGTATCTACAATCCATTCCCAGAAGAGTATAGTAATGGTTTTTCTTGAATTTTATTTTTGTAAAATCTCCTAGAACAAATTTACGAGGCAGTTTCGCTAAAAATGGTTTGACAAGTTGCCTGTGAAACGACCGACTGCTCTGATGGAAAAGTCAGAGCCAACGAAAATGATGTGGTTCGCAGGCAAGTCAACAATTATCGATAATACAGAATTCCATGTGCATGATGTTTTTTTCTTAAGTTCCTTTCCCGCTTCTTTCCTCTTTTGCATAGCCATTGTCAACATTTTCTCGGAGGGCGCTTAGCGTCCAACGTTATCAATGTAAGCTGCAGAACTTTTTTTGATTTTCGAGTCTGTACATTATAGTGAGTTTGTGAAATTGCTTAAAATACTTAGAAGGACAATGGTACATTTTGTAATGTTTCGATTATGTTATTCAACAAACAATTTTCATTACACTGTAGATAGCCCATTTTATTTGCTGCAGACTCGAGCATATCACAATGTAACTGCAAAAAAGTGCACGTGGGGTATGAATTTGATAAAACGAAAGGACCATTTGCATAAGTTGGGATTACGCACTGAGGGTATGCAGATACCATTATACCTGGGGATGTTATGCAGATGTCATGATTTATATTCTTTACGGGACTAAACACCATGACGATGAACGCTTCTGTCGTGGTCATTAGTCTTGGCGTCATTTTCTGAAGCTTAGTATAGTTACTGCCTCTGCATAGTTCCCTTGTATTTTTTGTCCCATGCCAGGGCTTAATGTCAGCACCCGTTACCTGGGCAAAGTTCCATGAGGGAGGAATAGCCTATGATCAATCCCAACTTCTGCATGACCCAAGGAGTCCATTCTTGGCGAAAGTGATGCAAGACCAATATCAGGTTGACTCATTCCAAGCTTATTTCTGTGAAGATGTGCATGTGTGATTAGCCATATATGAAACGATACTTATCCTATGCAAGGGACGACGAGATGATATGTAAAATGAATGGAAGAGAATGTGGAATCTGAGTCAATGTCAAACTACGTTTGTGCGCAGGGTACTCCAGTTTATCAAAACGTCTTCTTTTGAAGCAATGTAAAAAAAATAATTGTCATAAATCGTTACGAAAAACACTGAAAATTTTAGCTGTGTCTCGAAGAGGTTTTTTCTTTAATGTAACCAAACTTTACACATGTATACGTAAGAAAGTGAATAAACGTGGAAAAAGCGTACACCTGCGCGCTTTGGATGACCAAACGATCAGAGTAGAGATACCTTTCGTGAAGTCTCAGGAAGACGTTAAATGTTGAAGGGAAATGGAAAACTGGAGTACCATATTTGTATGACAATTGCTAAATGTGGCTAGAGATTGAAGTTAAAAGGAGCTGGACGGGGAATTGCTGATATAATAAGTTGGTTTATTATATTGATGATGAAAAAATGCAGATCGTGTTTATAAGTTGGATCAGCTCAATGGGGTCAGGTTGTTGCTTAAATGTTTTCGTGTGCTCTCTGAGTGCGTTACTTTGAGAAATATCATGATACGAGACACGTTTTATCCTGAACTGAGCGTGGTTGTGTGTATATATTTAGCTGAATGATACATGGATTTCCGTGAGTTTTAAATAATCATAAGGTAAAACTGGGCTTGCATTTGCTGTGCATCAGAAGGTATATCATCTCACTTAACTAACGTGATTTTTCCTGTTCACCCCACAAATGGGATATATTTCTGATTGATGTGGGTTTGATAAATGTTATAAGGGTGCTGAGATGAAATTGATTTCTCTATATATAGTTTGCAAAGTTTGATAACAAGTCCAAGTCTTGAGATTTTTATCATTGTCATAATGCGAAATGTTTTGCATTTTCTAAATGCTGAGTTTTTAAGTGCATTATACATCTATATGTTGTTTGCCACTTTTGTCGTGTTTCTTGATATTGTGCGAATACTTCGCAAAATGTTAACCAGTCATATTTTTTTATTTTAAAGAATGTATTTGAAGTGGTGAATGCAACCAGACAATCTTCATGTATAATTTTGACAGAGTACGTTTGACTGTGTTTTGAGCTCTAACTTAAACTGAATTCACATTATTAACTCATTCGACACTAAGATGGTAAAGGCTGTTGAGCAATGTTTTGTAATCTCCACAGAAGTCATGCTGCAGCTTCCATTACCTGGAGCATAACTTGCGACGCGATGAGACAGCATGAGCTAAGCATGGCGGTGCCTTGATGAAATCTCTTTGCAGAAATAATTAGAATAGGTAAATCTTAGCCATAGATGCCACCCCCCCCAAAAAAAACTAGTGTGGAATGAGTTAATATATACTGTTCGTCAACACATAGAGATACATTTATTAAAACACACATAATGTTCTTTTTGTGTATACAATTTGGTGACATCAAACGGAACAGTATTAGGTTGGAATGTTTGCAAATATGGTGCTACGAAATCATATGGTTCATTTACATATACATTTATATAAAAAGTTTATAGCGTCATGCAATACTTGAAAAGCGGTGTTTATGATAATTATATTAGCTTTTAATTACAGGAAGGGCAATTATCCCGCCATTCGTCAAGTGTCAAGTAACGTGCTTATCGAAAATTGCAAGTTGTATTAGTGATTTTGAAATCTGGAAATTGCTAACGCACTAATGTTTTCAGCCTGGGAGTACTATCATGGGGTACTTTATTTAATGATTGAAACATTTTTTGTTTATAATAACTAAAATATGTACCCTGAGTTTCAAAACTCCCTTGTACTCTATGCAACAAACCAAGGATACTAGCTAGGAAAGCTATTTTGGGGGAATACTGCGCTCTGTGCTATGCATTTAGGTATAGATGAAGCCACCTTGACTGCAGTAGAAACAGTCGTCGTGTGACCTGTTTCTCAACAGGTGAGCTCTAAGGGCAATGTGCCTATACGTGGCCCCAGGGCTGTGTATGAAAAAGTGCAGTGGGGAGAGACAAGTATAAGCTAAGCATTTACTGGAGTTGGTAGTATAGAGCACCAAACGCCTGTGTTTTGGTGGTTTATGCAACCTCAGTGATTATTCTTTATGTGCCAAATGATGAGTGATGAGATTGATTGAGAGCAGATCTAGTTACAATGTAAAATAGGTCTGTGTAGACAGATATATTCATTTTTGTTTGAAAAATGTGGTGCAGAGATGGCTATAAAGCCTACGATAGACCAACCCCCCCCCCCAAAAAAAAACATTTCTATGCAATAGATCAAAACTCTTAACAAAATCTGCATGTTACAGTTTTGACGAGTTTTGTAAAGTTTTGTGCAATTAAAACAACAAAACGTAGATAAGTGCAATAAACTGAATAATGTCAGTTGCATGCATTGAATTGCTGCTATGTCAACGGAGATTAAAACATTAGGATATATGTACACTGGAAGTGACAAAAATCATTTTCTTTATTAAATGTTGACAATAGGACAGTGGTTGTATACAGCATGTTGTGCAATTATTCAACATTTATTTGATACATTTTCGAGGAAAAAATGAAGATTTTAAATTGTATGTACTGTACACTAAATACTGAGATGTATCCAGTGTAAACCAGATACTGCTCCATATATATATATATATATATATATATATATATATATATATATATATATATATATATATATATATATATATGGTGTGAGACACATAATGTTTGTACACCATGTGCACATTTGTATAGATGCACCCAAGTATTCAATGGTTGTCAGCCAGCTACTCCTGGATTTATTTACAGTGAACTATTTTTTAATCAAACCGTGTAATATAAACAAGTATAAGTTGAGCAGACCTCACTCATGTAGGGTGATAGCCAAATTAGTGGCAAATGTTGAGGTGAGTGCCTTGGTTGTGGTGCTAAATGGACAATCAGGTATTCTAACACATTTAGATGCGGTATTTTTGTAATGTTTTGTTATATGACTAGATCTGGATGAGTGATATGTGACATGGTATGATCTGTGTTAAATGTTACCTTTGAGGAAAAGAAACTAAGAAATGTGGATCAAGACGCCACCTGGTGGGCATAATCCATTGTGGCGTTTTGTCTGTGGTTGTAGTTGGTTGTGGTGTGGCGCGCATCTGCCAACAATGTTCATGATTCATGCTTTAAGATACGTATTTTGACAGTAATAAACGATACCAAAAATAAAAATTGACATTATGTGACTTGTCACCAAAAGCGATCCACCAGAAGATTTCTGATCTTTTTTACACAGTATGCAGCTCCTGGCCATTTCCATCACAATGTGAAGAACTGATTTTGACATGCTGTGACACATCAGATGGATTTTGCACATTGGTAATTGTTATTCCGGGATAATTTCCTATGGCGTTTTAACAGTACTTTGACATGACCAGCTGAGTAAATTGATAACGAACGAGCATGAAGACAGGACAGCTTTGTAGTTAAACTGATTATTCATTTGGTTCAGTTGATCTGATGGTTGGTGTCCAGCGTACGTCAACAATTTATCTTTTCACTTCTCAAACACAAGAGGTCATATTTTCATCAAATTTGGTAAGGATGTACTTGGTCCTGCTTCAATAATTTTGGATTTTTTCAACTGATTTTTCACTTTTTTTCTCATTTTTATTTTATGAGGGAGAGCGGACCTCACAAAAGTCTGACTACTTGCTTCTAAATTGCACTGAACACTTCCGGGTACCCAAGGACCATATTTTTTATGGACTTTGGTGCAACAAACTCCTTGCAGGATATAAAAACTGTGTGTAGAGAATAAAAAGCTGTGCAGAGACTTCAAAATTCTCTGTAGGCTCTTTTCTTATTAAACTTTGCAGATAATTCAATATTGTACAGGCAATTTAAAACTGTGTGCATAGTATTAAAAACTAGAGGATTTTTATGCATATAAATTCCCTAATGGGTATTAATTACTGGATAAAAATTAAACACTTTCTTCAAGAAATTATCAACTTGCAGGTTATATGGCAAGCCAAGCTTTCAAATATTCACAACATCTGTTCACAGAGTTTCTGTGCAAAACTCCCTGCAGAAAGTTTTGAATTCTCTGCAGGGAGTTAAAGCATGAAAAGCCATGTAGGGAATCAAAACTGCCTGCAAAAAATTAGAAACTCTTTATATAGTATTAAAAACTGTGCAAAGAATTTACGCATATTGGCACGTTTGACTTGGCCATGTGAGTCGAGTTCAATTGTTACATATTACCATTGATTACTTTACAAGTACAGCTCAATGTATAAGGCAATGTGAATGTATAAGGCAATGTAAATGCACATTTGCAGGCTAGAACCTTTTGAAACGTTCACTTTGTTCCTTGAAATTAACCCCCACATGCATCAGAACCAACGGGTATTGCGACACAACTTGGTCAAATATCAGGGTCACTGTGATAAAATACAATTCCAGGGCCGTAGCCAGGGTTAGAAAAAGGACAAGGCGAACATAGCCAAACTAGAGGGGTCCGGGGGCATGCTCCCCCGAAAAAAAAAAAAAAAAACCCTGGGTGCTAAATCATGCATTCTGAGGGTATCTGATGCCGAGTTTGGCACATTTATCTTCAACAAAAATTAGTTGGGTTTTTTTGTTTTTTTGTTTTTTGTTTTGTTGCATGTTTTTATTCCCAATTTAACATTATGTGCTATCACGTTCATGGCCGGTTTAAACCATTTAATGTACAGACATAGGTTTTGCCTACCTGGAGAGATCACGAATATCTGATGTTTTTCTTTTCATTCTTAGCTGGCCGCTGACTGAATGAATCGATAGTACCATGTAGCCCACATCCAAGAAACCAGTGTAATAGCGGAGAGCAAGAACAGGAGATTCTACTGCCCTCCGGTGGAGGGCATTTCAGTCATTCAGGGCTAGAGTTGTGCATTCCCATTACTTTTCATTGTAATTTACAGCTCAATAAGTTTAAAACCACTTGTTGCAGAAACAGCAGAATTTGTGTGGTAAAATTATGTACCTAGCTGAAATGTTCACACAAATCTTATTCATGCAGCTTTAAAATTTAAAGTAGTCTTTTAATTTGAGGTTAATTAACATGCAATCCAATGGGATTACACATCTCTAGCCTTGAAGAGTTCTGTGTATTGGATTGTTTATTCAGTTGAATACACAGATAATTGGTAATTGTGACCTGTCTTATTACTAAAAATGAAATGTATAATGTTACATTTACAAAGGTACGGCTAGCTGCTGCACGCACTGGCACAGCATCACATAACATACGCATATACATGGTTGGGAATTGAGTGAGGGATGGGTACTATCTAAAGAAAGTGGGATTATTTATTTATTTATTTATTTATTTATTTATTTATTTATTTATTTATTTATTTATTTATTTATTTATTTATTTATTTAAATGATTAGTTTATTTATTTTTTATTTATTTATTTATTTATTCATTCATTCATTCATGTCTTTATTTATAGTGTGTACCTATTGAACATGAACTAAAGATCTGCATTTCCTTGTTTTTTCCCTGTTGACAAGACATTTGGTTACACGGTACATGCCTTGTCTCGGCAAAAATTATCCATATACCACTCGTGTCAGTGTCAAAAAGCCCTATCTAAATGACCAGCATGTGCACACTTTTGTACTCAAGAGAGATGGCAGATAGTCCTTCTTAAGACCCTTTCCTACTTAATTCGCTATAAAACAAAATAGCTAATGAATAGTATTCAAATAAATGAGGGGGCGGTCATAGCGTCGACCTAGAACTAGCCAGGCCGCGAAGCGGTGCTTGAAGGAGTGAACTCCTTCCAGGACCGCTTCATATCCATTAGCTATTCTGTTTTATAACTAATTAACTAAGAAAGGGTCTTAAGAAAGACTAGATGGCAGCAGGCGACCACGCTAGCTTGGGGAACGTGGAGATTGATACTTCAAGTCTTCAACAACACATCATTAGGCCTGTTATCTTGCTTTATCACTCAGACTGCAGATACAATACTCGCACATTTCAATCTGATAAGATGTCAGTACCATTCAGGGGAAACAGCCAATTTGCAACAATTTGATTATGACTGACTGAGTAATGAGAATAAATGGGGAAAAAGAAAAAAAGAGGGGGGGGGGGGAGAGGATTCTGGACGAGGCCACTGCTTCGTCTGTCTCATACTGGCTGCGGGCCTGGATTCATATTTATGTTGTAGCTTTTTTCCAATTTATGTGTTTCCAATTTATTTATTTTACAAAGGGCACACATGGGGCTGAATTTATGCTATGATTTACAACGAAGTCACCAGGTCAAGTATCTTGGTCATAGCAATATCCATTCATGCACTATATCCATCTCCAGGGTGTAACTTTCTTGTGTAATGACAGTGTACTATGAAATCTGGCCTATATGTCTGGCCTAAAATGCACGATATATAGTAAAACTAGGTCATGTGTCGCTGTGATATATTCATTAACTTTCACCTATGGCTATAACGTTTCCTTTGGTGGTGTAAATTTGACCTTGAGTGACCTTGAAAGGTCACAATCGCTCGTGGCTTATATCTTGGTACTGAAGGATCCTGTCACTTTTCAGTTAAAATGACTCGAGAAGTATGCGATGGTATGGTGGCTCCGAGGTGCCAACCAAAAGTTATTTTTTCATTCTCGTAATTATGAGATAAAAATAAACTTTTGGTTGACACCATTGAGCCACCATACGATGGAGACTTTCCTTGTGCACAAAGTGCCGGTCATCAAAAAGGGCCAGCCTGACAGCACACACGGGTAACAATGATGCGATCATATTCAAGATCACTGTGACCTGACAGTGCCCAAGGCTAACATTGGTCTGATATATTGAAGGTCCCAGGACACTGTGACCTTGAATATATCATAAATGGCACCCTTGTTACTTGCACTAGACTTTATACATCCGTACAATTATTTCAGCTAAAACTTTAATGTTGCACATGGTGATGGTCCTGTATGAGGACTAAAACCGCCAGCCAGATTTACTTTAAACTTGGTGGCAATGTACCTTGCGTGGGTCTCTACCATGTTTGTTCAAGTGGTCTGCTTCCAGTGATTTTTTTTTATTTTTATGAATTTTTTTATTTTTTGGTAGCAAATCTTAAAAATTCTTCTCTGTAAGCGCTCACCCAATTGCTTTGATATTACACAGGAACACTCCCAGGAACTCCTAGTTCTTAATTTGATCAACAAATGGCGCTGCATTTTTCTTTTTTTATGATTGTGTGTGTGTGTGTGTGTGTGTGATTTTTTGTTCTTTTTGGGGCAAATCTTTAAAAAAAATCTTCTCCTCCAAAACCGCTCACTCAATTGCTTTGATATCACTCAGGAACACTCCTAGGGACTCCTGGTTCTTAATTTGTTCACCAGGTAGTGCTGCCTTTTTTATTTGTCTTATGATTTTTTGTCTGTTTTTGCTTTTTTTGACTTCTTCTCCAGAACCGTCACTTCGATTAAGCTGAAACTTGGTGGATATGTTCCTTCAAACAAAGGTATTCCCTGGGTGGCACTGCTGTGGATTTTCCATTGTTAACAAATTTTTTAATTCAGGTACTTATCAGTAAATGCACCTTTCCTATTGATTACTGTGTAAGTCAATGGGCATTCTAATAATAATTCACATTTTTTACTTCTCTAAGAAACTGTCTGTCAGATTGACTTCACACTTGGTGGCAATGTACCTTGGGTAGGTCTCTACCAAGTTTGTTCAAATGGTCACGCTCCAGTGATTTTTGTGATTTTTTTTTTTTCAAATCTTTAAAAAAGGTTATAATAGGAAAGTTTAACATGGGAATTTCTTGTAGTGGTTATAACCTAAGTAATTTTTGGCCAGATTTGTGCCAAACTTGTTAGGAATGCATCTTTTATAAGTGTCTATGCCGTGCTTTTTTGACCTTGACCTCATTTCCAAGGTCATAGGATAACTGACACTAAATTTATTTTTCATTTGATAATTTGAGATCTGTTTTGAGTTGGACCTTGATGTTACATTTTAATGTTTCTCTATGAAGGTCACGCAAAGACAGTACATGAGAGACCTTGACCTTATTTTCCATGAAGGTCACACTTACTCAGTACATGGGTGACCTTGATCCTTTCCCAAGTTCACAGAGCCACAAGTGTGATAAATCTTTAGATCAGCTGAGCAAGGGCTGTTCACACAGCCCTCTTGTTTGAGTCGTAACATGATTCTGACAAATTTTCTGTTTTTTCTGCAATAGTGAATTTTCAGCTCTGTTGACCACAGGTCCTGGAGCTTGTGCGATCACTCGTGTTTGTCCATTCACCATCCCTTGGTCAACTTTTTGCCTGTGAACGTGATACAGTTTGCAGTTTTCAAGTCAGGCCCATGCAACTTTCAGGATTAATCAATTGTATAAAAATGTAGAAGGAGGGATGCCACCTACTTTATGAGGGTCAAAATATGAAACTCTTGTGAATGCCAACCAGTACATTCATCTTTAATTTTGGGGTAAATTTCATGTATAAATGGAATTAAATGGCATTATGAATGTATTCAAAATCCAGACTGCTTACATATGATACCAGCAACACACCCTTGCCCACAGAGTCGCATACGAAGCTTCAATCCCATGCACTTAAATATCATTTTATTATAGGTGTAGGACAGCAGAGCACTAGGACCACGGGCCTCTTGTTTCCATGTGATCTGTTCAAGGCCAGCTTTTCACCATTACTGTGAAATTTGCATTTATTTCTGTGTGATTTTTGAAAGAACCTTTGTTCTTTTTGTGAACAGTGATCACTCCCCATGTTTGGGAACCCTCCTTTCAACTTGCTGTCAAAGTGCAGCCCATTTAAAAATCTGTCTCTGAGTGTATTCTTGTACTCAGAGGTGGAACCACATAGCAATAATTTTGAGATGCTTCCATTTCACCCAGAGTGAGATTGTTAAAGTAAATGGAGGCAACTTTGGACCTCACTTTCTAGGCCACCAAGACCAATTTTGGCTGAAGTAACCAGGAAACATATCTTGGATACACCTTCGATTTGAGTTTTCTCACAACTGGTGCACCACAGTACTTGAATAGAAATTACCCAAAATGAAGATGTCTGGGCGGGACATTGCGCTGTTTCATGAATGATTATCATGAATCAATGAGGAATTACCAAAAGTTCCTCATAGTTGTTACAATTTATCCCCTATACAACACTCTAGGAATATGAAAGGTGCAAACAGAATGGTGGCAGGGAAGAATGTCCCCAGGTCACTAAATAGCACCTGAAATAGGGAACAACTTAATGTTAACACAGAACCCAATGTGGCTGGAACAACAGGCAAGGTTCTGTACACTCCTAAGTATGACTGTGCAAGGTCATTCCTGAAAAGCATTAAACAAGCGACAACCGGTGGCCCATTCAAGCATGTTGCTGCCAGCTCACTGCATATTTACGCACCAGTGAGCCATCCTCCACCTAGACCCCTTGACTAGGTCCTGCCGGTAAAAAGAGGCAATAGTATTGCATGACATGCGTTTGCAGGATCTGACATGGACACATTTCTTAATGCATTACTTGGGACACTGACAGCACAATCCTCATTTGCGCCCATACAGCCCAATATAGCATTCAGGATGACAGAAAATGAGGACACCCTGACTCGACAAGCTTACAAGAACAGCCAAAGAGTTCTCCATTTAATTTTGCATTGCAACATCTTGAATTTTGAATAGGAAAATTGTGATAATATAATAGTGGTTAACTTGGTCCCCCAAGCTGCTAACAATGACGCACTGCCAATTAATAACAAACTGTTTCTTAACAGCAAACAGAATGTGACAATGCAAAAATATAAATCAACAAAACCACACAAGACAGAAGTTGACAGATTGTTTTTAATTGTTTCTGTTAATAAGATGCCACACATTCATACATATATGTACTGTAATTCATAAATGGTTCATGCCTTGTTGCCTTTGTCAGGTCTTGAATAAAAATGTTTTCTGTGTAGTACTGTGTCCCCCCTAAACGGCATGTCAGCAACATTTAATGCTGTCTTTCCCAGTAACTTCAAGCTAATTGAACCCAACCATTTTTTCTCACTCTGCAAATGAAGAGTGCTAATCAGAATGTTGCCATTCAAAAGCCCCATTCTCAATTATTGACCAAATTTAAGCTCAGCAAGCCACAAGCCATTCAATGAAGATTTCATCCAGTTCCCCAAATTCACCATGCACAGTAAGATAGGTGAAGTTTACTATTATAACAATTTTATTGCTTGTATGTCAAACTGGCCAGCGAAATAAATTATAAGGTTGGATCTGGTCAGCCTTACTGGTATCCAGTTTCAATAACTTGGGTTAGACAAAGGTGAGTTATACTTGTATATATGCTTACTGCACATTTGTCACCAGCCACACCAAATATTATATATCACTGTTGATGTTATCATATGTACATATTATTTGTGATGTTGCTACAGATGTGGTACCATTACCTGGTGTACCAAAAACTATGCTCTGGAGAATTACTCAGCCCCCTTTAAGAATGCATCCACCATGTGCCTTAGTCACCAGATGGGGTTATCGTTCGAAAGGTCTTTGTTTCCTACTCGTATAGTTGGGAATACATGGCAGGGTTTGTACAACCACGTGTAACATAAATAAATGCATCTGGTCTAACCTGGTGCCTGTTAAAGAACTTTCAATTCACCCTGAAAAACAATGTATTCCTTGATACTTGAACAATTTCACAAGAAACTAAAATGAAAAGAAAATTTCTAAATGGTAACAAATTTTCATTTTTTCATGACCAGTCACTTTTTTGTCTGGATATACTTTAAAAAATAATGTTTTGACCATTAAAGCTTCTTCAGTTGGAGATGTAATATATAAGTAAAACAATGTCATAACATTGGTCCATGGTGGAATTTATCGTGACAAAAAGATGCCCTAATTTTATAATGTTGGTTCAAAGTCATCCCAAAGCAGAATAAAATGCACAACTTTGGAATATTTGTGTCACTTCTTTTCCTTACATATAAAACACATGTATATTTTACAATACAAAAGTTGCAGAATGTAGAGATGTCTTTATCTATGAACAACAGCATGATGCATACTTGATTGCTATGCTGCAACATAGCCTTCTTATCTAAAGGAAGGGGTGGACAACCAGAACTTCTTAATACATCAGGTAGGAACCTGGCTCACAAAGAAGGTAATTCCAGAAAAGGATGATTACAAAGAAATTCTTTAAAGAGCCATATTCATGTGAAACTAACAAAATAATGTGCAACCCTAATCATTCTCTACCAAAACAGTAACAATGTTAAACTTTACCAGTATAAGATGCACCATACATACACGTATAAATTGCTTTGTATATAGAAAATATTCTAAAATAATGACAAAAATTTCCATTGACAAAGTTTGTACACATCTGTCCACTATACATGGTCATACTACATCTACAATGCATAAAAATAATTGTGAAAAGCATACAATGCAACTGATACCGTAGCACAACAAAGCTATTAGTGGGTTCTCAGCAAGACATCTTACGCTACATAGTGGAACGCATTATCAGGCGTTTAACTGACATCGTGCCTGAAGAGTTCCACAAGGAACGAAACCAGTCGCACTAGTCCCTCAGAACCATACCCTTGCTGTATTTTAACTGTATTTCTCAGCAAGAAACAAACTTGGGAATCCTGACAAATCTCGTTAGGTCCGTTTTTCCTGATGAGGAGTTCTGTGCACCAGACTGCAGGAGACTACCATGGGCAAGTCTTGATAAAATCTTGTGTCAAAAGTGTGCAGAACATCGATAAAGAGACCTTTTATATAGACATACCATGTTTTACCACCCTAATGAACACACAGAGTCATATCACGGCAGATATAACAACAGAAATATGAAGTTCATGCATTCATTTTTATACTGTGAGAAAACCAAAGAAAAGTAGTGACGTGAAATTAAATTATTTCTCACAGAGTGGTGCACTTAAAATGTGAAAATCTCGCATGCAAGTGAGTCACCCAAACCAAAAGCGCTCTTGCTAATTTGCAGAAGACAGATTGTAAAAACAAGTTAGTTTAGTTCTAATACTCTGTTTATTAGCAATAGGGCAAAAACCATTGCACTTTTTTTTTTTCTTTGTTTTTGCCTTCTTCCAAAATTGCAATTTTTCACAGACAAGGTTTCATCAGGAAGCTGATGATAATTATGTTCTTCTGGAATAAGCTTTCCTACAGCAACAATGCACTTGCCATCCTGCATAAGAGCACCCTCTTCTGGTAGAAATTGCCAATACTATTAACTACCTTTGTTTTTCTGTTCTCTGGTACATGATTCTATGTCTCTGATGACTGTATGGATTTCTAACTTGTTTCATGAGACATCAGACCATTACACCTACCGTGTTACTTTGATTAAATTCATTCTTCTCACAAAGACAATTTTCTTGGCAAAATTTAAGCCGTGTTTGGACTGAAGTTCTCTTTGAAATATTTATATCCTCTTTGAGGCATCTATAAAATATCCATTATGCCATGAATATAAATCACAAATATTCATTACCTCCAATCTTGGCATCAAACATGAAGCTAAAAATGAGATGTTGCACATATCAAAATATGTTCACAAAGTTTCTGTTACTCATAAGACATATACATACAATATAATAACACATTATTTCCACTAGTGTGGAAAATGACAAACCATTATAGTGTTTCATCATATGCAATGTTCACACATGGATTTCCACTCTTTCATCTGTCGACTCCTCATTGAGGCTCATGCTTCCAATTCCTGACTCAACTCGTGATGTGTCAATGTAACTTTCCTGGCTTGATTTCCCCACACTTAAGGAGTGTTGTTTTTTGACTGAAAATACAAAATATGCTTTCTCATCAAAGTTTAGAAACAAATTATACTGTCAACACATTGAAGAAATTATGAAAATTGAACAGCTTTTCCACAGTGTACCTGCAAACACACAATACCAATGAAATTTTTCATTCCATGGCAACTAGCTTCCATCCCTCAGTTAACATGCACATCCAGAGTCAAATTTATTTGCACAAAGTCTTGATGCACATTATTCAGAGATACAGAGATCTATACATTTTTTCCGGTCTGTTTGACAGTTTTCAAGCACCACCAATCTTGGAAAATGGATGCTTGCAATATACAAGCATTCATCAAAAGTCTTCAAAAATACATCAAACTACCACATTTCATCAAAAATAACGTTTATCTAATTTGCTTACACTCTTTTGGAACAATTCATGGTGCATAAACAACTTTACTCAGATTGTATTGGATTGATATGCAAACTCAGGCCAGTGGATTTCATTCCATAGCAACTAGCTTCCATAGTTCACATTTTGTACACTAGATGGTGGCACAGTGAAACAGGCAGGGAAAAAAGGTTGTTTGTGCACCATGATATTGGGAATTTGGGTAAAACTTGAATGACTTTTATTGAGTAAATTTACTGATAGTACAAGCAAGTGGTGGAGCTGGCACTGATTGCCCAGAAATGGTCGACTGCTTTGTAGTATTTGGCCTTTGTCGTAATATTTCTTTCTGCACGTTATGCTTGCCATAGGGAATTACAGTAAGTTTTTAACAATCATGGTAATGAACAATTGGGTTTTAGGTGATGTTCTTGTATGAAGATATAAGTAATCCTATTTTAAACCACTGCTATTCTAAAGGAAAAAAATGACAGGGCTGAAACACTTGGGTATCTTTTTCTAGTCTAATACTGTATAATAAGAGATAACTACACAATGAGGTATTTCAAAATATTGTGTTATAAACTGACAACTCACCATGTTGGACTGGGTGTGACTGTAACTTAAGGCAGGAGTCCAAGATGGACACAGCATCATCTCTGCCCATCTTGTCCAGACTGCTCCTTAGTTTCTCAATTGTTCCATCAGATACCTGAAATTTAGAAGTAGAAAAACAAATTACGTGACTTATCAAGTTGCAATCACACACTGATGAATAGAATTGAATCACAATTTATCATGAACCATATACCTGTATCATGATTTATGTACAACTAAATCATATGATAGATATAGCTGGCTGTTTCTGGGGTGCAATGGATACAAACAAGTGCACAGTGATCCAAAGGATCTATGTCCCCCGCCACAATATTTTGCAAAAGTTGTTGCACTTATTGAAAGGATGCACCAGCTAGGATGCACAAAAATTGATAGGTTAATCTCTGGTATGAATAGACCTGTTCATAGGACTCGGGTTTATTCGGTTCACTTCGGGAAGCGCACCCTGCTTTGTTTACATTTTGTGCTCGGCCACGCAGGCCGGATTACACGTGGAAGGATAAGAAAGTAAAACACAAGATGTGCTTGGATTTAACAAATATCATACCGTCAGCAATCTATAAATGCACGTTTCACCACTGATGTGACAATTCAGGCAAAAGATTTGCACTATTCAACGCAATCCATGCTGTAATCACTAGAATTTGCCATGGAATCCGTTGTAAACGTATGACGGCGTGGGCCCGACTCGGCTACTTGCTGATTGGACAATCAGGCCAACAATGGAATGCATAATTAATTACGGCCCGGAAGAGTTCGGTACAACTCGGTATGAACAGGTCTATTTCAATATTTTATATCCCAAGGATTCTAGACATATGCTGCCAGACACACGAAAATGGATATGTTCTTGGGCTCTGTGACTTTGAAAATAGGTCAAGGTCAAAAACAATACACAGCGCACATGCCCATGCTATGATGCATCTCTGGTATAAATTTAATTATTCTATCACTAAGGATTCTAGAGATATGCTCCCGGACAGATATTGAAACTTATACCAGAGATTCATCATACCAAAGGCGTGGGCCATGTATTGTTTTTGACTTTGACCTATTTTCAAGGTCACAGGGCCCAAGAACCTATCAATTTTTGTGCATCCTTTCAACAACTATCACCCGTGATTACATGTTTGTGGTCTTTATCCATATACTTCTTGAAAGTAGTGTCACATTCACAAGTTTGCCTATTCATATCCCAGCTGTCTAAGTCCACTTAATCCATCATTCGATTGTAGTTGAAGACCTTATTACGAATACTAGAAGTATATTTATTAGCTACTGTGACATCCTCCTCAATATAGTTGCTGACTGAATTTTCAACTTCCTGAAGTCTGAGAATACTTTGTAGATTTATTTACTAGATAGCTGGATTTTCATAGTGTATTATCACAGGATTCATGTGATTCTTTTTCTTCTTACTTTTCCACGTTTGTCCTTTCTTTAGCTTCAATTTATGTTGTATTATGTCTTGTATTAAACTGAAAATCCTATCTGTTAACTTGCTGTCATTGGTTACTTCATGATCCAGAAGTAACTGTTCCAATTGCTTGAGATCTCTTTTCTTCATTTTTGATAAAGTTTTACTGATGTAGTATGTAATTTTTTATGTTGCAGTTTCTTGGAGTACGTTGAACACATATTGAGCTGTAAGAGATTCTTTATGTGTTCTGTGTTGACTCTTATGTTATAAACGGACGGACAGATGGACCCCTATCTTCACTAACTCTATGTCCCCCTATGCCACCTTCGGTGGGGGGCAACAAATTAAAAGTATTTCTGTCAGGCAATTCTGTTCATCGTCAATGTGACTCTCCCAGTTTATTATTATTATTATTATTATTATTATTATTATTATTATTATTATTATTATTATTATTATTATTATCATTATTACTATTATTATTATTATTATTTTACATGTTCTATCACTTTCCAATTTATTATATACTGATTATTATTATTATTATTATTATTATTATTATTATTATTATTATTAGTTTACATATTCTATCACTCTCCATTTTATTATATACTGATATGCATGGCTTTAAAACAGTTTTTCTTAATACCTGTCACCTCCCTAGGGTATATATATTGTTATAAACAACAACAATAGTCAATTCTCCGATAATTAGTTTGTGCAATATCAACAGAACTTTTCCCAAGTCTAGTATCATGAGAAAAACTTTATTTACCAAGCATACTTGTACAAAGCAAACATTGTACTTTAAGCAGTGTAGACAGCATATTTATGAATCCTGCATGACTGTCACTATGAGGAGTTAGAAACAACAGTGCATCACTTCAATCTGTTGTGAAGAAGCGTATTTCATCCAAAATTATATTTTGTTTGAGCAATTCGTCAACTGCTGCCTGATGGATTTACGTACCTCGTAATTTAGGAAGAGTGCCTTGGTGGGGCTAGGCTGTAGTGCCAGTGCATTACTCAGGATACTCAGGTCAAGATGCTCAGCCAGGGTTCTCCAGTCTTTGCCCTCATTGACTTGGTCCAGTAACTTGGACAATTTGGCCTCAGTCAGAGGATCCATCTTTTCCATGTCACCTACGACAATACACACATTATACAGAAAAAGTGAACTTTTGGTTCTCTAGCTACTTGTAGCCGTAGTAGAATTTAAAATATGCCAGAGGAATAACTGAGCTTGGTATCTTTACAATCAAATGTGTAATATTCATCAAATTGAATTTTTAAGAGTACATAAACACTTTTCACTAATCATACACAAGAAATATATGTACTTCTAATTTAGCTTGTCTCAACCATTCATGTTTAAAAAGAAGACAGATGTATAGCTACTTTGGACTTATACTGTATTACAAATTCTTGATTACTTTGCAACCTACTTCTCGCCATTATATTTTCAAACTTGCCTGAAGGTGGCAGCACATACAGAGGTGCCTAAAGTTCTGTCAAGCAATGTCTTTTTCTGCATGCAGTCACCTGTCATTCGAGCTCCCAATTACATACTCTTGGTGCAACGGTAAATGAGATGTTCAATTTTCATACTACTATTATAGTATATTATTTTCTACTGGTATATACAAGGCCTGTTGAAGCAATAATTTCCAAGATATTTCTTGTCAAACCTGAATTTTGGAAATACCTTGGATGGTATTATGAACATTTAGTTACCCCTGTTCAGAATTAATACAGTAGGCCTGCATACAGATTTTGGTCAGAAACAATATATGACTGCCCAGGCAAGGGAAGTATAGGCACAACTTACTGACAAAATTAACCGATTTAATGAAAACATTACACATTTTTTGAAAAAGTTTATCAATGGCCAACTTGACAGACCATCATTATCTATTAGAAGAAATTGTATCATACCTTATGTTGCCATCTACACATACTTGATCATGTTGATGCTGTATTCTAAACGTTGACTCAGAGCACATTTTTGGTTTAAACTTGTAGTAAACATACATACTTCACTTTTACTGGCACAGGAAATGACTACATACAGTTGATTTTTGGGCAGAGTGACACCACAGCGTTTTCTCCCACAGAAATGAATGCCCCATGCAGGCATGAAATGAGAAATCTGTCAAGCCCAGGTCACTCACCTGAAATTTTATAAGCATATAATGCTGCTTACCTATGATGGAACTAAAGCCATGGTCTGGGTCACAAGCAGGCGTTGTGGTGCTCTTCTGGGTCTCTGAACCAACACTGTGGGACTTGATACTACTGACCGTGGAATAGGGCACTCCCTGAAGGACCTTCAGCATCTGTGGAATAACAAAACAAAGGATACTCATAACAGTACCAATGTCCTTTACTCTCATGTTTGAGGGTGAATAATCATTTCTAGAGTGAAATTCCAAAGTAGTAAGTCACTGTCAGTCACATGACCTAAACATTGTTACAACTAAATGTTGAGGTGCATCATTGACGTAGTGCATTAACATGTAGACAAAGTAAAAAACGAGGGATGTTTGACTATACATCACATGTGATGTTGAATAACTATGAGGAACATGTGCAAACATGGCACACCAAGTTTGCATTGAAAGTAGGCCCAGGGCACATATTTTTTGTAATGAATACCCAATTAAACATAGAATAAACAAAATGTTACATGGATGGGGAGTGACTCATTATTTATCTCTCACTTGGGATTGTTGTTGGTGGGCACAATTACTCAAGACCTGTGCTCACTCATGATTTTGCCCCTCAATAGTGACCACAGGTCATGAGTAATTTTGTCCACCAAAAACGACCTATCATGAGAGAAAAAAAGTAACGCACTCTCACCCATGCAAGATTCTCTATATATAGTCACCAGGAACAGGGTTATCCATGTGGGCTTACGTTGCATCATAGTTTTGCCATGTTCAGCTACATGGCGCACAACAGTTCCACCAACTTTTGCTACACAACATATTCTGTTTCATGATGACAGGTCATATATTAATTCATAATGATGTGTCTTGAAACAAAATACAAAACTAAACTATAAAGAAATTAAGTGCTTCCCAAAACTGGCTGTTGGTCAAGAGTCATCTGCCTCAATGTTTTTGACTAATTTCAACAATACTGAAAACCAATTTGAGAATTGTAGAGCAGACCTATAAGATAACATGCCCCAAGCTAGTGCCCAACCAATGCCATGAAAGCTGCCAACTCATTCTTAAACCCAATCTCAATACTGAGGGAACAAGGGTTAAACATTGTAGCAATGACACAATCTTTATGGTGTAAATATCATTAGCAATGAGAAGACTAGGCAAGTGTTGATAAGAACAGATACACCGTGTGCCAAATAAGCCTGACGCGTTTCGTCCTTCACTGGACTCATCAGAGGCTAACGAGTAATGATTGACCACAGCTTGAGCATAACTCTAGTCTTATGCCCAGCAGTACAGAGAGTTAAAATCTTTCAACTCCACAGTCAAGTGGCTCAATCAAAACTGAATGCTGCGTTGTGTGCATGGCCTTTATATAGGGCCATGTAACCTTGCCAGGGGAAATCTAGACGTTATGTTGCATTGTGCAAATATCATTAGCCTTGCTTTAGTTATAACACCCCATAATATGAGTACATGTACTTTGTCTCTTATCAATTAAGCTGTAAGCTGGATTTAAGCCTTTGCAGCATCAAGTCTATATTGTCATTAAATGCAGGCACAAACAAGAGGTCCATGGGCTTAATGCTCTGCTGACCACCATCATCTAAAATCATTTTCTGAAATGTATTCAATCCACGACCATGAAAAATTAATCAAGGTTAGCCATATTATGCAATGTCAAACTTCCACATGATAAATGTCTGTGTTACATTTGGCATCACTTGCCTTATTCTTTATCAAAATATATTGAATTAGGTGTCCTTTTCTTGAGTGCTTAATGACATTTAAAAATAGGTTAAGGTCATACAATCATTGGGTCATAATGACCCAAAAAGTAGGTCACCAGGTACTCATGTGCAATTTTGATCTGGAGGCTACAACTCTCTTTGCTATTGATGTCCAAACTCCACCTACCATTACAAAATCACGTCTTCCAGCTCAACAGGTCTGGTGACCTTACAAAATAAGTCAACGTCACTAATCTTACATAACATATAAGTGGACATGATCTATATATTCTATAAATTTGGCATGTCTAATTCAATTATTTTTCGAGATATGGAATTTTGTATCTTTGAAGACATTTGAACTCATAATTTCAGTCAAATTATAGGTGGGACCACCAGTATCATAAGCACATGAGATTTTGACCTCTTCTACAATCCCAGTAAATTTCATGAAGATCCATAAAAAATTAAGGATGCAGGACTGGTCAAAACGTTTTCATATTTTGACCTGTATACTACATAATATTGTAGCTGGCACCACTTATATTGATATTGACATACATTTTCAGACACTTGACACATCCTAAAGGTTATATGCACACAACTAAAAAAAAAAAAAAAACTGGGGTGCATAGCATGCACAAGATGACCCCTACATCCAACTGGCCATTTGACCTTGACCTTCAACTCAGATTAAAAAATTTTTATGTTCAAAATATGAGCCCTGCATCCAGCTTTCCACATATGGTCCCTTTGTTCAGATTGGGTAACAACTATTGAAGAAAAAACAAAAAACTTGCACAAGCACCAAAATCCATAATTATTGGGTCATGGTGACCCAAAAAGTAGGTCACCAAGTACAGTTTTTTTAAACCAGTGCAATTTGATCTGGATGCTCAATTCTCTTTGCCATTGATGTCCAAGCTACACCCCGACATTACAAAATCACCTTGTTCAACTTTACAGGCCTGGTGACTTCACAAAAATATGTCAAAATCAATGAAATTATATAACATTCTAGCTTTGGACATGGTCTATATATCCTATAAATTTGGCACGTCTAATCCAACTACTTTTCGAGATATGAAATTTTATATCTTAAAACACATTTTGGCTCATAATTTCAGTCAAATTACAGGTGGCAGCATTAGTATCAAAAGCAACTAAGACTTTGACCTCCTCCACAGTCCCAATTTCATGAAGATTTATCTATTGAACATTAAAGATGCTAGAGTGCTCACAAGATTTCCCCATTTTGATCCATATATTAAATAATACTGCAAGTGACACCACCAATATCGAACTGGACCTAGATTTTCATGCACTTGATAAGTCCTGAAAGTTATAATGTATGGGGCTATATCGCACTCACAAACAACAAGTAAACAGACAGACATGAGTGATTGCACAAGCTCTGCGAACAGCTAAAAGGTGTCTTTAAATAATGTACCACAATACAATGACCTTGATGCAGCTTCTGGAAATTCTGTGAATTTATTTAAGTTCACTCTGTTTTTATTTTTGCTTATTTTACTGATGCGTCAAAACGGCCAAAATAAGAACCCAGGAACGAGATTTCGAACACGCATGGATAAAAATTATATCAAAAATTTTAAGTTAAAAGTTTCAGTGAAAGGTCCAAAATGCAAAACCACCAAAATTAGAACCCATGAAAATAAATGTATTGACAGTACATATGTGCATCATCATTTGACACTTCCCCCACCCTCCCCCCAATTATCACATGTATTGGGGGTGGGGAGGGGGTACTAAAGGCCTCGTTTGATCCCTAATCACCCTTCAAATAACATACATCTAAACCCATGATATCATTTTTTTTTTCACTCTTGGTTAGGTACCAAGTCAAACATTCATGACAAGACCCATGTTCTGCCACTACTTTTACCTTTTCATTTTCTCCTGCCAAATCAAATGAACAGTGCCCCACGAAATCCTGGTCCACAGTGTTTGAGTCAACATCTTGAGTTGCATCAACTTCATCCAGCGTCTCCTCTTCCTCTGTGTCCTCATCTCCTTCCCCTTCTTCCTTGGTGGGATCTTTACGTTTTTCAATATTTTCTGCTCTGGGATCAGCCCCTGCAGCCACAAGTAGGGCTGCCATACCAACAAGATTGCGGCCAGCAGCCAAGTGAAGGGGCGTGTTCCCATCGAAAGTTGTCGCCGAAACATCAGCGTTGGCCTACACAAAAATACATTTTTGTTTCACAATACACTTAATTCAGATTAATGCATCTCCGGCAACACAGTCTCATGTAAAAGCATTAAAACATGTGGAAAATATCCTAAGTCTATACCCACATAAAACCATCTCTTTCTCGACACTGATTGAGCATGTCTGCCTGAAATGCAGGCCTTTGTTTGTCAGTCAATAACCTTGTTTTCAAGACAATAACATTGTGTGAGCTTTTTTGTAAGTAATGATGCGAAGTGTTGTGTCAATTATTATTGCAAAATGCAAAGTTAACTATTTTTTTTAATTCGTTATAGTAAGAGATAAAGTCTGTGCTAATGAACAAGCCTTGTGAAAACGGCAAAATTCCCTGTCCCCTATCTTCACCCTACTCCATTCCATGGTGATAAATGTCTTGGTGCAGTTTTTGCATTTGGTGGGCAAGTTATGCCGCCACCAAGTCAAACATTCATGACAAATGGAAAAAATAATTCTGGGAGATTGATAAATTAATATGAAATGTAGAAGGAAAATATTGATGAAATTCAATTCGGCTGCTAAAAATTGTCAGAAATCTACCATTTTTCAAGAAATTTCAGCATCAAATTTCAGGAGTCTCCTACATAATCCGGGAGGGTTGGCAATACTGTGATATCCTCCTCAAATGTATTTTTTAAAATTTAGTATATCTTGATAATGCATACAATTAAACAAGTGTAACATTTTTACCTCAAGAAGCAAGTTTCCAGCAATTGACAGACTCTCTGTTTCAACAGCATGGTGCAAAGCCGTTCTGCCACTCTTTCCATCCTGTTGGTCAACGTTGACCTTGACCTTCACCAAGGCCTTGACACAACTCAGACTTCCCTGAATGACTGCTAAGTGCAGTGGTGTGAATCCTGCCAGGGATGAGATGCAAATATTGCTGCGTCAGACTTCCATGTCAAAATGTCATTTTATTTGGGGGAGACATTCACTTATTATTAAGACAGTTTTCCTGTGTTATGGATAAATAATTCACACAAAATAAGCTCATGACTTCACACTGTCATATAAATATTTGTCATTTACCCACTGTCCTGGGAAAACAATGTACATGTAAATGAGACATGCATCTTGATATAATCATGCTCACATTACCACAAGATGTGAGCACTCAAAATTTCTTACTTTCACATATCACAGACATTTTTTTTACACAAATTGATCTACTGTAAAATGCTGGCATGCATATTGTTCAAATGGAAGCCATGAAAAGAAGCCAGTTTAAGGTGGTACAAACACACAATTCAAGTACCTTGGTAGTTAAGGACCTCAAGCTCTGGGAATGGTAAGTCTTGTGGCGTTCCTGGACGTTTGTGTTTAATTAATGCCTGCAGGCACTCATCATCCCCTGACTGACACGCCAGATGGGCAGGGGTGTTGCCATGGCGATCAACCAAGGATGCGTTGGCTCCACATTTCAATAGCTCACCCACAATCTCGCTCTGACCCGTGATCACAGCCAGGTGAAGTGGTGTCTAAAAAAAGGAAAAACAAATCTCAATTTTTTCTTTTTTTTGGGGGTTATGTCCCTGATTCTAGTCCCCACTCTGCCAAACACCACCTGCTCAAGCTACCTTCTTGGGCAGGTTTCCCTCTGCACCATGTCCCACCCCTCTACAAGGCCAACCTCCCTCTCAGGTGGTCACTTTGCTTCTGCAGTGGTGTGGTCTCATTACAGGGAACAGTCCATATCCAGTATAGCCATAACATCTCTTACAACTGACTGCAGCTCTTCCTTCACAAACTCTGAATTTCATTTCAATGTGACATAACCCTTTTCCTCTTAAATTGGCCAAGACAAGCTACGGGTCAAATGTCATCTGCTTCTATGTTTTTGACTAATTTCAACAGTAATGAAAAACACATTGAATGAGAAATATAGATGTGATCTATCAAGACAACAAACCCAGGTCAACAGCTTTGCTCGACATGGGTTGGGCACTGTGCACCCAACCCATACCTAGGAAAGCTGTTGACTGTCTCACTTCAAGGGGGAGAGGGTCAAGCACCAGTGTCATAAAGATGTCACCCACAAACTGGATACTCTGTGCACTTTTCATGCTCATATGGATATTGTGACCTTGAAGATGAGGTCAAGGTCACTAAAACATTATCTGTTCAAGAAATAGTGTCAAGGTATGATTGATGTAAATTTGGGTTTGATGGGACATACGAATCGTGACATATTTTGTATGCACCGATTCTGCTAAGGGTAGATAGTTAGACAAGCTAAAACCAGTTTACCCCCAAACATTTTTTTGCAGGCAGTATAATTATCAAACTAATAACTGTAACTTTAGGCTGTGATCTTACCTGTCTGAGATTGTTGTACATATTGACCATGGCAGCGCCATTGTTCCTGAGGGTGGCCACCACTCTCAGCAGATTGATGATCGCATCTGCCTGCTTAGCAATAATGGCTAAATGTACCGCTCTGAAAGTAGATCACGTAAAGTATGCAATTAAATGTTATCCCTGATTTTCGATACAAATCAAATTAAAATTATCATTTACTTAGTTTACTTGTGACATTCTTCATATGAACATATACGACAAAGAAAAACACAAAATATCCATGATTGAAACAATGGAGAGGATAACTGGATTTGCAAAAGAAAATGAACATACGTGTCTCCTTGTGTGTCTTGCACAGCCACCAGGTGACGCTGCACAGCAAGCAGATATTTGACGTCACCCGTCCTGGCATATTGTTGAAGTGCATTGGACGTCCTGTTTGCTAACTGGTAGGCTATGTTCGGTGTTGTTTGTGTGGGACATTCAGCTAAAGGCAGAGAAAAAGTTTTATTTGTCATGTATTTGTATTTTCATTCTCACCATAAAAGCTTCTTGTTCTTCTTGACTAATATTTTGATTTTTAAAGTAGAAATAATCTAAGCAACCTGCACATAATTGAGGAAATTTATGACAGTAATTGTAAATGAAGATGTGACTGACATCAAGTTCACTTGGGCTGCACGTTAGAATTTACACGACCTACTTTATTTAAATGCCTGTAATGTATGCTTCATTCCTCAACGAAATGTATTTCATCCTTTTCGCACAAGCAACCAAAAGTGATTCAGACTGACTGCTAAAGAGAAAAGTTACCCTTCTGACATCAGTGGGGGTTTTTGTCAACTTTAAGTTGATGATGAAACCACTAGAGCTACCTGGCTGCTTCCATTAATGTGGCTCCCAGTCTCTCAGTAGCAAAACTGTATGTTGTCTTTGGGGGCATAAATGCATCTATATGATCTAGTTGACCACCGCATCATTTTATGACAGCAAAATACAAAAACTCCATACAAACCTAGTGAAGCAGTAGCTCTTCCTGAAGGCAACCCAGTGTACAGAGAATGGTGTTCTTCAACCACATCTTTACTTTTCGCACCTGCTTCTTGTTCCTCGTTTTCCACAGGTCCACGTAATCTGCCCTGTTGCAGTGGCCTGATTGTAGCTTGTGGTTTAGGAGGAGCCTTTGCCACATTCTGTCTGTATTGTGATGTGTCACTAGGCACTGAATCAGTCTCTACCTGATCAGGCAAATTTGTTGTGCCATCAACATGGTCTATGATCTCATCATCTGAGCTGTTAAAATAGTCTAAGGCAGCATCAATTTCAAGGTCGTGGTCGATTAGAAGTCGACTGGGTAAATCAAGGTCAAGGTCAATTCCGTTCTGATCAGGTGTTGGAATATTATCTTCTGGTTTGACCGAAATTGGTTTGATATCAATAGGCATCAGTGTCTCAATTGGTGGTAAACCATTATTCACTGCAAAGAATCAGAGGTTGTTCATGATTATAATACTATTAACCTGAAAACATGAACTACAGACACGATGCCAGGACAAACCTTTGTGTATGAACACAAATCAGGGATGTGAGTGCTTAACATTCAAGAAGTCTGAAAACAGTCATGAAGCCTGAAATTGTACGATGTTAACAAATTAACGAAACATATTACGTAAATTTGAAAAAAAAAAAAATCTCAACTGTCATTAAAAACTGAAATTATATGTCCCTGAGAATACAAACTCTGACCATCTGGTGATGGGGCAACCCAACTGTACCCAGTAAAATGTATACACAATGCTCCCTGATCATAACACTGATGAGGAGTCCCATGGGGTATGCATTACTGAAAACCCACCTGATAACAGGGGGACATTTCACATAGAAATAACAGGAAAAGAGCTTCAGTAGGAACCACAGGACTCATCAGAAGCCACCTTGTAATGAGGATCCCTATCAACAGGAAGTATCTTATTTCATGGGAGTATCCCACTTTCATGTCTTACATTTTTGCTTTTCAAGACAAGAATTTTGGCTCATTTTGGACAATACATGTACAATGTAGCTCTCCCTACAATTTATTAATCTGCCATGCCTTGATCAACATGAAACTTTGCACATAGTAACAAACAAATCTCATCATTTCTTACGAAAGGATATAGATACATGTAATTGCAGAAATACAGTGAAATGGTGTCTTTTTTTTTTAAATACTTAAGGTGTGCATGGCAATTTCCTTAAAATAGCATACAATGCACGGATGACCAGCAGCACCTTTTTTATTTATTTATTTTTTTTTTTCAATTTTTTTTTGGGGGGGTGGGGGTGGGGGTGGGGGATTGCTGTAAATATTAAACACAACAGAATGATGCAATGTTCAACTGGCAAAACTGACAAATTGCATAATACACAAAAGTGCAAGTGTTTGAAATACCACAGCAATGTCATCCCCATAAGCATCTTTCATACTACCTCCAAATACAGTACAGTAGTTCCCCTCCCCAACGGACCTCCTTCTTACCGGACACCCGGTTCTGGCGGACAGAGTCCCGTGGCACCGACGGCTTTCCCATTGAAATTGCCCCTTGTTGACGGACACCCCTCTGACGCGGACAACAGACAGGGTTTTAATCTCCAAATAACAGAAATACCCCTCTATGCGGACACAAAATCGTTGAATTCTTCGCTGTCCGTAAATCGGCATAAGAATATACGCATATTTTTTTGTCCAATACAAGTTACAACACTATTGAACTCGAAAAGATGTCGAAAGACCAACTTCTACGTCGTTTTGATTTTACTGCAGAAAGTTGAAGATGGGGACCTGTTCGTTTCCAGTCTTACACACCCAAATAAATCGAACACCAAGAAAACTTGTAGTTTACTCTTGATCATTTTGTCTATGCATTTCCGATTGATAAGTGATTTATCTGTTCTAAATTATGTTGCTGTTTGACCGAAGTATGAGAAACAAAATTCCCACAAAGCATCCTATTACTGAACCCAGTGAAGGACCATTACTGAATGGTCCAGCATTAAGGGCTTGCCTGCTTGCGCACGTGTGACCCACACTGACAAAGTGCATGCCAGATCCATTTTTCCCACGGTCAAGAACGAGGTCAACATGGCGCCCAAAACACAGGTGGTGGCAATGGGAAAATGCAGAGTCTTATTTTGATACATAACTTATGAATTACGGTGAGTTAGGCTCCACCGAATGTGTAGAATAAAGTTAAGACCGTGAGTAATGCCGTCAAAACAATTTTATGACAGTTTAAGCTGGTTACTTTGCAAGCGAAGGCTCTATACCCGGCGATGTATCGGGTCCATTGAGCGTAATGGGAAAATGACAGCTCAAGACCGGCAAATATTTTGAAGTTTTGAAACACATCTTTCAGCATCAAGACAAGAGTTCTTTATTGAAATAAAGATTTTAAGGGTTGTAATTGTTAAATTTGATACATGATAATTTCTTTTCACAGCATATGTAATCGATAATGGTGACCAGGTGGTGGCAGAAATTTGCGTACCTCGCTACCGGAGTACCCCTGGACAAGTCCACCATGGATTTGAGGTGGTGCATATGCGATTCTTCCAAAGAGCAACCACCTGCATTATACGACCGCTTTTTTGTCGGCGCTAGGGGTGGTCACTCAAAAGAGGGACTACTGTATCTAAGATGCAGTTGTGTCTGGTATTATATAATAGAATATACTTGATTCCCTCTTCAATGGACAACCCCCTGCAGCGGACACTTTCTCTGTGCAGAAGGGGTGTCCGCTACAGAGGGGGACTACTGTGTGTGTGTATATATATATATATATATATGTATGTGAAAAAAAGAAGCAAAAGGAATGTACTTTAACCAGGGTCTTGTCCATCATGAGAGTGCATTTGTGACATAAACTTTGTCCTAAATTCATAAACATACAAATGAAATAAAATATACACAGGAAATAAATTTTTTCAAGTTCTGGTCCATCAAAAGTTGCTTCTGTGACACAAATTTCATGAAGCTGGTATCAATATGAGGTAAAGATATTAACTGCTAAGCTACTCTGGTTCCACTATTTGCTGCACAATGGAACTAAACCTCCACCATTATGTGGGCACTTGTACCAGTTCTGTTACAGTTAAGCCAACGTTAAACTTAACAGTCACCAAACGCATCATACTTTTGAGTGAAAGGCAAACCTTTTTCAAACCCATTTCTAACACTTTCCAAACCATTTCAAAACCATTTCCTCTTATTGCATTAAAACCCCTTTCAACACTCTTAAACCTTTCTGTAATGGTTAACAAACATTTCACACACTTTCTCAACCTTATTGATTCAAATGCTGTTGCAACCATTTCAACCATTTGAAACCCTTTGTCAATGTTTAGTCAACCTTTTACAAACCCTTTGTAAAACTTTTGAAAAAACCTTTACAACTTTTACAAACCCCAGTACAACACTTTGCAACACAAAAAATGCATTTGGCTCTTAAGTTTAAGACAGGCCTAACTGTACTTATTCGTCTAGAAATTACAATTTTCCTGGCAAAGAAATTAATTTTTTTACATATGTTAAGCATCTTGCATGTTTGAAAACTTCATGAATTAATTTTTCTTTAGCTTATTGCATTCTCAAGTTCTTCCTTTTATCAAAGAAGCTCCTTCAACCATGCTTAATACATGAATGTGCCCTCCTTCCTGGCAAGTTCCATGTGCCAGCCCAGGTGGCAGCACAGGATCTCAGCTGATGTGAATACCTCCTACTGTTTTTGAGGTACGGTGGCAACATCACTGCCTTGCATGCCACTCATCCAACCCTCACATAAAGTTTTCAAAATATACACAACAAAAAGGATCAAAGGATGCCACTTTTCAAAAATCATCTTGTCCATCATGAGGTACACCTCTCATAAAAATACGATGCAGCTGCAGTTCAAAATTTTCATGATATTGTGGTAACATGGTCAAGGTGGACAGGCAGATGGAGGTCACAGGGAAGGACAGTATCAACGGACACTGTATGTGCTGTGGGTAAAAGCTACAGTGAGACAGAGTACAATGGTACCTGCCATAATAAAGACCACCTGCCATTGAAGTCCACTTTTGGCAAGTAGTGAGGGTGGTCTTAAATAGCAAGTACTGTTGTATATTGCACACTACAAAAACTGGTATACTCCACTTAAATTACAGCCTTTTGACATCATGTCTTAACCACAGATGTGTACTTCTTCAAAAATGCACAAAGATAAGGGGAGGACTGTGATGAAAGTACTGGGCATTTTCTCATATAGATATTTAAAACCCTGGATATACTTACAGTCGAGGTTCTGGATATTGTCAAAGTTCGAAAATTGACTGGGAGAACCTCCTCCTGAGCCCAAACCATTATTGCCACCTCCACCACCTTGAAAATAATTGAAACCTCCGAAACCTCCTCCTGTAATACAAACATCATCAACTTAACTAGATCTCAGTAAGTTGTTGGCAAGACATTTGTGGAGAAACAATATCATATTTCATCAAATTTGTGTATGGTCCCATATTGTTACAAACACTATGCCAGGCCATGGTGATATTCATTATTATAAACATATTTTACTGGATCACCTAAAAGTACACCAAGATACTAATCTGCAAGCACTGTGGTATAGTTTCTTTGTTATCATGTCAGAATGTGGAGAGTGTCTGCCATTTTGAAAGATAAGTATGTGGTACATTTTATAACAAATTTTGTTTCCATCAGTGTTTAGTATTTACAAAATACCCACTTCCAAGATGACCAATGGTAAAGTCAAACACATTTATTTGAGACCAGTGACACTTCATCCTCATTTCATTTTGTGTCACCCTTTCCAATAGGACATAATAGAAACTTATGACAATAATGAATCTTTGTTACAGCCTAGAGATATGCTTTGTGTACATTTTTCTTACCTCCAAAGCCACCTGTGCCAGAAGAGCCACCGCCAAGTCCCCCAAATATGTTCTTCTTTCTCTTTCTACTGACTTGTTCAAGATCTGCAAGTAGGGTTTACCAAAACACTTACACTAAATCTAAATTGAATTTGGGGTAATATATGTAATTCTACATGAGAATAAGTACATTTCCCACTGCAGATTAATTTTAGTGAAACTATCCATTAAAAAAAAAAAAATAAAGAAAATTTTAAAAAAAACCCTATAATTATTTCTTCTAATCCTCTGCACAACTGTACTCAAATCCTGATATGTGGACATGCTGAGCTATATACTTAAAGATACACGGTAGTGACAAAAAGTTTTACAACACCAGGGACTATAATCATATGTAATTTGTGCCTACTGACTTGATATCCCAAAAAATCTACTGCTGAGCTCTTGGCCCGTATGACATTGAACTGACTGAGTCGCAAGCCTCGCTAAGGGCGAGTTAGGCGCTCGGCATCCAAACCAGTCATATAAAATCCATTGACCTCTTCCATGCTATTCTGACTGGGCTCACCTCCGATTCTCATTCATTTTTTTATTCACACTAAAATGAATAACAAATCATTGAATAAGACAACAGTTTACTTCCACGTGCTTTTGGCCAGGTTAAGGCAGAAAAGGTTGATAGGATGATATTTTTAGTAGAAGAATAATGACTGAAGTTACACTCACCACAAGCCTCTGGGTAGAATGTAAACGGTTTGGGCTCACTGGTCTCCCCATTGGACATGCGTCGTAATTGTACCTGCACGTTAACTGGGTTTGTGATATGAGGATTGTGGTAGGATGGCGTCCTGAACACGATTGCAAACTACAACAACAAAGTGCAACACAACGTGCTTTTTACTTAACGGTGATCAGTGTTATGGTTTATGGCAAATCCTGATGGCATATTCTTGCATGCACAGAAGCTGTTAATATGCATACAATATTGAATAATTTGCCAAATGCATTGTATTGTGCCCCCTAAGAAACAATATTAAATCCTCAATAACTCCATCTTTACGATCATGATATATTAACACACCTGCAATGCAAAAAGTATATGTTTGAGAAACAAGGGACTATAGCTTTCTATAAACATGCGCATTGTAATGAGAGGTGTTCCAAAGAGGGAGCTCTGTATTTCCAAGATTTAAGATGGTCATTCATTTTGTATATTCATATCCATTCTGAAAAGAACTTCTGCTCAAGTGCAAACACCCATAAGTTTAACTCATTCCATACTATGGTGACTTGCCAGGCAGTGCCAGAACCACTGACTTAAGACTATAGGGATGTTGGTACTTGAACGAAAACTGTTTTCCTGAAGAATTTAAATGTGCAATTGTTGTCTTAAATCTAGATATACAGTATATACGGAAAAATCAGGGACTGGTATGGAATGAGCTAAAGGCTGTGGTTTTAGGATTGCCTGGTGTCACGCTGCAGCACGGAAATCAGCAGCAAAATGTGCCAGGCAATGCCAAAACCAATGAATGGAATGAGCTGATGTGTTATGAATAGTGTTTCTATGTTAGAAATCCCTCTATTATAAGGTGGTTTTGCTACAACATGGTTGACTCTGTGACTCTCAACACCAGCATTATAATGAGGGACCTCTGAAAATGAGCAAATAAGGAAGGGGTGCGAAATGAGTCAACTCCAAGTGATGAATGTTTACATTATACCATGTCAGTGTCACATGTAAGGTATCAAGGTCATATTTTCATTTTTCTTTTAACAATCTTTGCCATGGCAATGGGAATGTTTCTTACGTACCTGTCGATGCACATCACAAGGACCGAAGTCTCCATAGCCCTCCCACTTTACTTGACCATCCTCTGATATCTCGAAAAACCTCACCGAAATGTCATCTGTGGAAATCCAAGTGCATACATGTTTATCATCCTGATTCATTTTGTGCTGATATTTTAGTCAATGCTAAAGAATTAGTTGCCATCCTACTTAAGCACATGAATGTGCCTTATAATACCTCTTTGTATGTGTTTTCCTCAAATGTGTCTATGTATGTATGACAATCATCATCATCGATATTAGGTGAACATTTATTAATTGAAAATCACATTTATTACTGTAATTGAATATATATGAATACTTTTTCAATTACCAAACTGAGACCCAAAGCTCCTTCAAACAATTCCTTCTTGTTATGACCAGACTACAAAATGCTTGTTTTGTCCAAGGTATATAATCACACTAATTACTGTTGCATATGGCCCATACACCTCAAGTACATGTATACAGCAATATAACACAATAAATGTCATTCACTTTACTCAAAGATTTAGCCTTGCCTTTTTGAACTTTCTCACAAAGTAGAAAGACTTCATCCCTTCCTGTACAGCACCCGGCATTCTTGTCCATCCGGCAGATTTTTAAGGCAGCCCCTCCAGATGACTCTGAGTAAATATCAAATCAGAAGCACCATTAGACACAAATGCTTTCATCAAGACAAACTTCACAATTAACTTGCATTTCTTTGCTGACTTTGAACTATATACAAGTGTTTTTTTGTTTTTGTTTTTGTTTTTGTTTTGGAATGAAGATTACAAAACTGCCTGAACTGGTAGGCCCTTTGAATATAATTTATGTGCAAACAGGATGGTCATGGCAGAATGACGTTAAATAATATAGCATGGGAATGTCATAAGTGGTATCCCAGATCTTACAGTCTGGCATATAGTGTCAGGAATATACTTAGAGGGTAGCCTATCTTTTGAAAAGGCTATTTTGTCAGAGTCCACTGTCCTATGAAGAAAATATGAACTTTGTCTGCATTCATATGTATGTACATATACAGGGCCATATAATATTAAAAGCACATTAAACTTCAGATTTTGTCTGAATCTTTGTATTTAACATCAGATCATGTACATGTAGACATTAACAAAGCCTAAAATGCTGTCTGAAGTTAACCTTCTGGTGACTAAGTCCACAGCTTTCCTTGGTGACGTTAATGTACATTGTGTCCAGAGTGTACCAAGGAATGGCCTGCGTAGACAGACTCAGTATCGCTATTCTGAAAGTGATGTTGGCACTCCACTGTGGCAGGGTGTACTAATCAAAGGGAGCCACAGTCTATTTACATAGGCAAACCAAGGAAAGCTATTGAGTAATTATTGCCTTTATCCAGTAATTATAGCTGTATGGATCCTAAAAACAGGAAAATATGGACTGGATGATAACCTGATCCATATCATCTTAGTACATGTAGAGCTTGGGTACTACTTTCAAGTAGTGCACTTATGAATTTCAATTGTTTTCAGACATAAAAACTGTTATATTTATACATTATCTAGTTTCATCATTTTTACAATACAGCTAGAATTACTGGATAAAAATAAAACCAACAGCATGAAGAACACTGCAAGCCAGGACTGCGGAGTTCATGGCTTGCAGTATTCATCACTTGGTTAGTTTAACTATTATATCCTTCTGGCTGCCAAGAAAACTGACAACACTTATGACACTGGACCATTTCTGATAATTTTACATGGGAAAACAGTGCCATGCCGGTACATCGGCTTCCGCTTCCTCAAGTTTAAATTTGCTTGGAACATACAGTAGGCAGAGTTCAATTCATGGGAAGTTTGCCTTCTGTACAAGCACATTGTCGCTGGTACAAAGACGGGCATGGTGATAAGAGGAAGACCACTATATCACCACTCCATTTTCAAATTATAAAGTAAACACTGTACAAGAGGAAAGTGCTACTTACTGCAGTCATAAATAGTATTTGAGATGACAGAGTTGAGCATGTGTGTGTATGTTCCATTGCTGTCCATTAAGTAGGCCTGGAAGCACAGTCGCACTGCATTCAGCTGCATGTTCTTGGCCTGTTCTTCTGCCTGCTTCTTTGTCTGTTTCATCACATCTCCTTTTAAAGGAAAAACAGTAGAATTCTCAGGCAAAAAAAAGAAAAGAAAAAAGAAAAAAATAAATGATGAAAGCTACAAATGTTCCAGTTATACATGTACTTGACACAACTACATGTTACAGGATATTTGCTGACATAATGTTAGTTACTGTTGTACGCTAAGAGGAACCAATAGCCAGTGGTGTCATCTGCTGACTATCATGTTTGTGGCTTCCTATGGTTCAGACACACAAACAGGAAGTGAAAGTCAGTGGTGTCATTATACAAATATACCTAGACTGTGCAGGTACTGGCACGCACAGAGTTCAGCAAGATCAAAATAATACTGCAAACTGCCCTGTCCTTAAGCATCAAGTATGAAGCTGGCACACACACACAGGCACGCACACACACACGCATACAGGCACGCACACAGGCACGCACACAGGCACGCACACAGGCACGCTTGTTTGAAGGAAAACTGAGACATTAACATTACATACTCCACAGTTTGTTGGTTAAGGCCATGGTCAGTACATTTTGCATTGTGTCGCAAGTCCTACTAATGACACCCTTGTGCACATTATGGTATGACTTGCCAGGTGCTGCCAAACTATTGCACTGTAAGCCAGACAAGTTGCACAGGGATAGTATTCCTAACTGAGGTGGGACAACGGAAATCTTAATGAGGACAAGTGAATTTTGAAGTGCACTTGTCCTGTGGAAATGTTCATGCATAATTCAATCAGTTACCATCTCTGATGAGACTGTTTCAGGTTTTCGTGGTTTTATCACATCATGCTTGCTCTGCATTCGTAAGACTATGATTGCCATATGTTCGGTAGAATTATTATGCCTGTACAATATTAGGACAAGGTAAAAATGAAAATTACTCACAATAACTTACTCTTGCTGACAAGTGGAAACAGAAAAAAAAGTTTTCTTGGCCTATGTTAGTACTTGATGTTTATTACATTGTGGGGAGAAGTGACAGTCTGCACTCTTACCTGTGACAGAGAAGTGAGCATTGATGTTATTGTTGTTCTGAAGTGTTTTCTGCAACTTCATGGACTCAATCATCCTCTGTGTCAGAACTTCTTTCACTTTCTTTTTTGTCACATGTTTGATCCCTAAGTTTGGAAATCTGTTAAACATATGCAGTGTACATTGGAACAAAAACATGGTAAAAGAGAAAAAGTTTTCATTTGTTCTGTTCAGTTATACATCCAGTGAACTGGATAAAAGCTTAAAATTTATTACTCCCCCATATGAACACATGGACATATTCCTTCTGAAGCTCAACTATGATAATGTCGTAAAGTCATCTACCTCAGATCTACAACTTCTACAAACCTATTTTGATTTATCAAAAATATTTAACAGCAATTGTTGAACACCACTGCTTACTTTTAGGTATTATAAAAACAAAAAGATAATTGTATGAAAGTACAAGAACATGTAATTTATTTTGATATCCCATTTCTGGATCAGTTTTTCTCTTGTTGTGCCAAATGACGTGATGTTTTTGCAGTGTATCTCATCTTCTTGAGGTCCTACTCAATACTTTAATTCTCAAACTTCAATCAAGCAGCAAGGCTTGATGTTAGGAAGATCATTCTCAGCTATGGCAGTAAGAATCATTTTTGTTTCTTATATGTAGGGCCAGTACTTTTCCGCGATCGCGGAAAACGGACGGAATTCACGGAATCTATGATCTCAAACGGAATTTATGATTTGGAACGGAAATCGGCAAATGCCACGGAAATTAAGCGGAATTTGTGAATTTTGCCTCTCAAATAATTCAAAATCACCACATATGTCATCGCATAAAGCAAAACACACGGACTTGGATCCAAATTTGACGAGTCGGCGGCGTTATCGATACCACGTGGAGCAAATTTAACGACAGGCCGGGCACCTGCGCTATAAACCCCATTGCTACCATATCCATTCATTTGCATGGCATATAGATATAACGCGCAACAGAGGTACAATGATAATAGCGCCATCTGTAGGTGGAGGCTGTCAACGTACATAGTAAACAATATGGAGTCATGCACTTTGCCGTTCGTCGATGGATCAACATTTTCCAGAGGCGATAAGATCAACTGTTTTTCCTTTTTTATTGACCAGTGCTAAAATCGTGCCCTAGAATTAGTGAAACGGAAATGAAACGGAATTTGTAGTTTCCCAAAACGGAAAAACACTCATTTTGAAACGGAAAAATACAGGCCCTATATATGTTTTGGAAGTTCTTACGTTGCAATCATGTTGTCTCCTTTTAAATCGACCACACACATGCCATTCTGACAACCCCGCCCCACCAGCTCATGTGCGTGTAATTTGGGCACTGCTTCATCTGTCACCAACGTTACAACTATCTTGGCTGGGCCTTTGTAGTGACATATCTGGAAAAAAATTAACATTTTTGGTGTCAGTTTGAAAACTAGCAAGTAGTTGTCAAAAATAAATGCCACTTTTTGCTCAAATCCATTTTTGTTTCAAAACATATTCAAATCCTTGCTTTCTGTGCAAATATTCAGAATCCATAGTGGTCACCTTTTACACACTTAGATAACTATCTGCAACTATATGTAGTTGGTAGCTTAAGCATTTTTTTTACAAGGCTTTGTTGCATTTAAGACACAAAGTTACCTGGCAGTGACATAATGCTTATCTTGAAACACAGCCTTGGAAACAAGATGCCAATTTCTTGGTATTTTAATTATAATTTTGAGCAATAGATGGCAGCACCAGCTGTTGGTTGCTTTCAAATGCCAATACCAGACACATATCAACAGGCTGCAGTTGAAATGCATCACTTTTTAATTATGCTGTGGATTATCCACTAGGCTTTATGTGATATGACAGTTTACAGTCTTATTTTAATATAGACAATTTTCTTCCTCCCGTTTAAAATATTCCATGCCACAGTTACAAATTTACAATTGAGTCTGCTATGAATTGATACAGCATACATACTTTTACAGCAGGGTATGTCTTTTTTGCTCGTTCGCTGGATTCCCCCTGAAGTCCGCCATGCGAGTGTCCCTCACACTCATAACGAAACCGAAAGCCCTTTGACTGGGGCTGCTCACATATTTCTAAGTATGGTTGTGCTGCAAAATACCAATATGAAATGGTTGCTAAAAAATCTTGTTCTGCAGAAATGGGAAACAAAATGATTATTTATCAAGAAGTTCTCATGAAATTGTCTCATATTGCCTCTGAATTACAGGCTTGAACATACTCATACATGAGGAAAGTACCTCCTTGCAAGTCTGTCATGCAGACACACTTTGAGTATCAGTAGCTCACACTTACGAACATTTACAAAAATCATACAACAAGAAAGTATTAAAGGACATTAAATTTAAAACTGAGCATTCAAGGTACACCATATATATGTAGTGGCATGACCACCCATACACATCTAAGTAAAGACTTCTGAAAGATGATGGATATGCTTTACTTGATGAGTTGTGAAGTTGGGTTTCCAGTTTACAAGAGGGGGACCACTGTATACCCAAAACATGGCCTTGTAAAGCAGGTGACCTTTCCTGTCAGGGAAAATAAATTGAAATATGCCAGAAGTGGCAGAGCTGACGGTGGTCTCTCCTCAAGAGGGCCTTATAAGAAGGGGACGATTGCACATCTATTTGCATACGAGTGTCTGTGCAGGAATTTTTGAGACCCTGTATCAAGATTCCCCTGCACTTAAAATCTGCCATATTTCAATTATAAGGTTTCAGATGTTAGTTTACTCACATCATCACTTGAATATGTTGAATTTAAGTCCTATGAATACAGTAAAACTTCTCTAACCGAACACCTCCGTATACCGAACACCTCTCTATACTGAACACCATTTCTCAGTTCCAAATATATACTTCCAATGTAAGCAAACCTCTCTATACTGAACACCTCATTATACCAAACACTTTTTTCTGGCCCCAAGGGTGTTCGGTATGGGGAGGTTTTACTGTACATGTAAGAAGGCATGACAACATGAACATACATATATGTAGCTTCAGAACTTTTAGCTGTCATAGAAGTAAGCAAAATCTATCAATGTGGGTGGAGCTCATCAAGTTTGATGTGTACTATGCAGGGACAGGTGAAAATCCAATTGAAGCAAGTAGAAATTTCAAAGCACTTGCCTTGGAGGCAGCCAAAATTTTTGTTTTTACATAAAGGACTTAAAGGGATTGACAAGCAGGTCTGAAAAGGAGCAGCTGAAATATCAAAATAACTTACTTTTATCACAAAAGCAGAAAATAGTAATTGGTGAGCCTGGTGGATGTTTATCAGTAAAATACTGACCAAAACTGTGATCATTTTGTTTTTAATAGAGAAAATGGAGGTCAGATATGTGTACAGGTATAACAAGTTAAGTATAGACTCACTGTGTACATAGTAGGTCTACAAGATGAGGAACAGAACATGTCAACTTTTGAACTTTGTAAGCCTATGGTCAGTAATGGAGATGCAGTGCTGATGAAAATAACTAAAGAACCCAGAGTATTAGAAAAAAACAAAAATAAACAAAAAACAAAAAACAAAAAAAACCCCACCATTTAAAAAGTACATCAAACTTCCTGGTCACATGAGCCATAAGATTTGGGCTGCTATTTACATTTGTCACTGGACTGCCAAAAAATGCCCTTTTTCTCTTTTTTTTCAGAAACCCATATGAGACATGTTTCAAAATGCTCAACGCCCATTTCTGTCCAAATAAGGAAGTCTGACTGTTTGCGTTACAGCCACAGTCACCGTGGATGGAAGTCACAGTGACCTATAAGAATGTAAGAGGGGTCATTTAGTCTACACACACACACACACATACATACAGACAGAGTCTGTCCAGTTCCATGCACCATGTGCTGGTGGCACAGATTTGGCTCATGTCACTCTAACCTCTGTGACTAGGAGGACTGTGTCCTTTCAAACAGTACTGCTGGAATTTAACTTAATGTTTTTTTTGTTTTTCTGATTTTTTTTTTTTTTTTTTTTCTGCCAAAAAAAAAAAAAAATTCATTTTCACTAATTTTTGCTGATGACAAAATAGCGTGAAAATGAAATCACAGTGAAATGGTAGTTTAACATATGTTTTTTTTTCTTTTTTGATATATTTTATTGTCCAAACATCGAGCTTGCTGGCTTCAATATAGATTCGGACTCAGTGAGGGTCTAATTTTCCTTTTTGTTTTAAGGAAGGACGTTTTTATTGCACTAATAAATTGTTTTATCATGTGCATATATTTTTGTAAATCGTTTCTGCTATACCTTGTTCAATGTCCTCAAGCCTGAAAAGATTTGTGAGAAATACAGTGCAATCAGAGGAAGATTAAATATATATATTTTCATCTGTACATATTTCTTACCAAATGCAAATAGTAAGTTACAAAAGATTCCAACATTATTTAAACATGTATGGTATTAACACTTTTTGTTTAGTAAATTGAACTATACTGTAGGATCTCTCATTTTACATTTGAGAAAGATTTGATTCCAAAAATTCTGAACTATATCACAAGCCCAAAATAAATGCTTTATGTTTTCTGTCTCTCTGCCAATGCCCAGTTGTACAATCTCTCATTGCTATGAGTCAGAGTCTTTTATTTGACAGAAAGTACAGGTAAATAAACATTACAAACAGTATGTAATAATTGATAGATATAAGTTCATGGTACTGTTTGCAGAATGTGAACAGAACTGTCAGGATGACCCCAGTTAAGGACAGCTTGTCTTCTAACACTGGGGCCACCTTGGATCAAGAGAGACACAATTACAAAATATTAATACTGCAAATGAAGTCCTAGAATTTATGTACTAAATATATAAGGAGAGATGACAAGAAGATATACAGAGGATATTGAATTAGTAGACATATAATAAAGCATAAACAGAGACAAGTTATTCAACTATTACATACATAACAATTTGGCATACCACACACATCTTGGTATTGACGTTGGAAATGAGATTTAGTATAATTTGATAAGCCATGATATGAGTGTGTATACAATTTTTTGGTGATGCAAGAATGGAGGTCTCTAGTTAGGGAAGGGATATAGTATTGAACGCAGTGTTCTGAAGTAACTTTGTCAGGCTTTGCAAGGTGGATATTTTCTCTATTTCTAGTTTCATAGGAGTAGGTATGTTGTATCGGAGTTGAAAATACATCACTGAAATATGAAGGTAATTGATCCTGGATATATCGAAAATAAAACTTGATCGCCCTTAATCTAAAAATGTCTTGTACCTTTAAAATATTAAGCTTTTTGAAAAGTGGATATGAACACATCTATGTACATAAATTGGAATAGGAAAATTCTAAGATTCGATGATATGTTTGCTTTTATATATATATATTCATTCCTAAATGCATTTTCCCACCCAGTAACATCTATGTCTCTATCAAGATTCTTTTTCCATTTAGATATTAAAGCAGTGCAAAGAGTGATGTATGTTTATATCAATTCAGAGTATATAAACTAAAGTACCTTATCCACTTCTATAACTTTTTTCTGACTTTGTTTTAAACGTTTCAGTATTTTCTCTATTATTTTTCAACTTGCCTTTCCACTGTTTTAGTATGGCACATAACACTCCAGAATATTCTACAAAATTTCTATTCACACTATATTTATTTTTAAATCGCTCAAAACTATAAATATTTCCACGTTTTACCAAGTCTTTCACCTACATAATCTGTTTGTCAAAACATTTGCTGGAGAAGATAATTTTGCTGTTACTTTTAACATTTGAATTGTATCAAAAAATTTATTCTCAAGTCGTTGGGTAACATTTTTTTGCCCAGCTTAATAATACATCTTTCTCAAACTCACCCTATAGCTTCACAAGGGTTTCTATGTCCTGTGTATTTAGATTAAATTTCCATATCAAATGATTTTATCATGGACTACCCATTTGCTTGTATACAATTATTTTCCATACCACATTTGTACCAGAACATAATTAATCATTTGACCTATCCATATTTAAGCCTCAGAATAATAATAACAGTAATGCTTAGCCCAGGGAGACCCACATCATGGCACAAAGTGGCTATTGTCATGTGAAGCACCCCAGCTAAACAATAATCTTTCTCTGATAAATTTTCAAATGGGTTACAATAACATGAATAAATTGACATTTTAAATATCTATGATGGCACAGGCTTATCTCAATCTACCTATTTGAGTGCCTTTACTTTGATTATGACTAGATGACTTTGGGAGGATTTATTACATACAGTACATGCAAATTTAACATAAAAGATATTAATTACTATGACAAATTTGATTAATGGGAAGGTCTTTTCATTGATATTGAAGAAAATGTACATCTACATAACAGTAAAAAAATATTTTCACAATTGGAAATTACGGTCTACATGAAATGAATAACAACCATGCCCCCAATTCCGACAAGAATTTTTTCCAATTATTAACAACATAGTTTCCACCCCCACCCCCAACTTAATTTTAGCAGGTGACTTTAATATTGACCTATTAAAGATATGTGTAAACATGAATGAGAGATTTTAAGAATTTTATGACTTGCTAACCTGCCATAACCTTATACCAAATATTATGTTACCAAATAGACTATCAAAGTGAAACAGTTTTGTTTTGTTTTGTTTTTTTTAACCATATTTACACTAAAATATCCAATTTAGCTCTACCAGATGAAACAGGAATATTTGCCTATACACTTTCGGATCACATGGCCATTTTTTCTGCTATTAACATCAACACTCAGGATAACAATAACAGTGCTAAGTGGACTGAAATAATGCAATTTAAAGGCCCTGATTTAGAAAATGTTAAAGCCAAACTAAGCACCATAAACTGGATTCTACTTTCTAAATGCATCTTCATGCTGATCCTGTAGTTACCTATGACAAATATTTTTCAGTCAACCTTGACAAACTTATGAATAGTAGTAGTAGTACATGTCAACATTTCCCCATGAAAAGAATTCTGAAGTGCTTCAGTCTGTACAACAAATTGTGGTACACTTAATCCACCTCTTCTGTTTGATTCTTTTAAATATTCCCCTTTTTTACTTTGCCTGTTTTTTTTTTATTCCACATTGATACTTTTTTTTCTGCATGTCTCTTGGGGGATTTGGGATAACTGATGCTAGATATGTAAGTTGTAATAAGCCCAGACTCTCAATAATCAAGACTTTACCAAAAAGCGTTAAAAACTGTTTATCCCACATGTTCATGTTTGTCCTCATTTTATTTATTTTTGGCATATAGTTTATTTATAGTAGTCCTATCTTTATTTGTTATATTTACACCAAATATCATTTGATCAATGGATCATTTGTCCATTTTAACTTCAATTCCTTTTTTTTACAACAAGGTTTGTATTTTTATGCTTCCTGTTTTCAGTGTAATCATAGTGTATCTAAGACTGATTTTGTTGGATTTTATGTGAAAGCTCAAATAATGCTACAGTGATATATTTCCTATGGTTTGCTGGCAGGAAGTATTATCACAGATTGAATGCTTCATGTTTAAGTATCACACAGGTGTGCCACAAACATCAGCCAAACAATTAAGCTATGGGACGGAAGTATTTGTAAATACATGTATATTCTACCATAACATCTATTGGTGAACATACATAAATAAACATTTTTATCCCATGTATGTGTAGTCCAGAGTAGCTGTGGACGTGGCGATCTACACCGTGTAGTATTTTTTACCGTTCCACACTCTCGAGACCGTTCTACACTCTCGAGACCGTTCCACACGCTACTGCCACGCCCCCCTATGCGCGCGCACATAGGATGTTGATTTCTCCGATAAAGTACAAATTTTGTTTTCTTCACCTGGCATGTTTCAGATTTGTTTCTATGATACAAAAGATTAGATGGATGAGTGGATGAATGATAATAAACATGGGATAAAAATAAAACCATTCTCGTGTTGAGTACCATGGCCGACCGTTCTACATGGCACTCGCGTAGCAGCGGACAGCCAGGATACACTCGGTGGTCCGCCTGCGGCGGACTTCACCTCGATGCCAGCTCAGGGCATTGTCTGTATATCCTATAGATTTGGCAAGTCTAATCCCATTACTTTTCAAGATATGGAATTTTATATCTTAAAATACATTTTGGCTCACAATTTCCGTCAAATTATAGGTGGCGCCACTAGTAGCATTAGCAACTTAGACTTTGACTTTCCCCACAATCCTACGAAATTTTGCAAACATCCGCCAAAAATTACAGCTGCTAGAGTGTTCACAAGATATTTACATTTTGACCACTATATTGCTATGAACATTTGTAGGTGGTGTTAGCAATATCGAGAGCCACCTAGATTTTCATGCACCCAATAAGTCCTGAAAGTTACATTGGGCTAACTTGAACACTGTGGACAGTATCGCACTAACGAGCAAAAGTTTACAGACGGACAGACAGACATGAGTGGTCACATAAGCTCTACGACCTGAGATCAGCAGAGCTAAAACAGGGTTGTTTCCTTGATGAATATGTTGACCTAAAAAGGATGGGTGTTAAGCCTTGTGTGTTATGAAGTAAACCTGAATCTTAATTAAATCCTTCACCATGCTTTTTTGTTTCTTTTTTTATGGTAACAGGATTCATTCTGAACAAAATGAGGATATATCAATGTTTTGTGTCATTGTGGCCAGACCAAGTTTGGATACTTGTCATGATAAATTTATGCAATTAATTACAGCTCTTCTACTTCCGTATTCTACCCATACCCCCAATATAAAGAAAAATTAAAATAAAAAATGTAACAAGAATAGTAATTTTAAAAATAAACTCCTCCCACATACACAGTGCATACAATTTTGATAAATAGAATAGGCCTTGCATGAAAATTTGATTGGATCACTCACAAACTTATGGGATATCAAGATACATGTAAAAAGGCTCTATGGAAACTGTTTAGACTCCAGTTTCTGGTGTTTGTTTAGATCGCCTGCATAAAATTTGATACTGCAGAAAAGCAATAAATTGAAACTGAACAATTTCTCATGAAAATGAAAAAAATACACTTTTATATGCAATATTATTTCACTTATTGCTCCCTCCCCCCCACTCCAATAATAATAATCCTACTGACATTACTCATATAATCTTTCTCTCTACACACTTATTGAAATTACCATATTTGTTTTGTATGTTGTTCTGGGCATTTTGTTAATAAAGAGAAAAAAAAAAAAAAGAAAATAGAATCCATAGTGGTCCCTTAAAAATTAAAGGGATGAGAGACTCTCACCAGCAAGTCAAGAATCTGCACTTGGTCAGAGCTAAGGTTCCACCACCTGATATGAACAGTGGAAATGCTGATAAACTCAATTAATGAGTCACGGAATATGCTGCACAGATTTTGATACTTCTTACCAGAACAGGTTGAACATGTCAGTGTTTCTTGCAAAAAACAAAGTTTAATTGTCAGCAATTCTTTTTCATCAAGTGGTTATTATATCCAAAGTATGAAAATAATCATTACCAAGAACAAATAAGTTCTACAAATTAATATCAATCGTGGAAAAACTACAATGCACCTGTCTGCACCTGAAAGTGCTCCTCATCATTACTGATGTCTACCTGACTCAGCAGTCTACATACACTGGAGTCTTGAGTCACCTGCTTCTCTTGGCACAGGTAGGGGACTTGGCAATCAGGTGGCAAGTGTCCAACTCATATATCAGTTGTTAATGAAAGCTATGTAATATTGCCTTTTTTCTTTTTTGGTTTTATGCACAATATTCAGAAAATAAATTTTTTTCTCATGTAAAATTTAGATAAAGGCATTGAAGTAGATGATATGTGATACCATGGACACTTCTGGGCAGTAAAGAGTTAAACCTAAGGGGACTTCCTGTCTGCTGTATAGTAAGGAAATGGTCCCAGTACTTTTTATAGCACCCCTCCACAGTCAGCCTGTTTGCCAGGAACTGAAATAAGAGACCAGTGGACTACATGTGCAAACTCAATTTATTCATTCATAAAGTTTAAACTGACCAGAAGTGTTCAAATGTCAAATGCTGTCTGCCTCAGTCAGCCGATTTTAGAGAAATTTCTAATGAAGTTCAATCGACTTCCGACATGATTTTGTACATGAACACAAATATGTGATTGTTGCCGAAGGTTGGTGGCTCCAGACCCAGCCATTCTATGGTCCCAAACATACAAAAATGATATAACGGATCCCACTCAACAACTTTTCCAGACATGTTCCATAAGTGTCATGATGGCCACAAGGAAAAATGTTGACTTACTTACATGACCATGTTACATGTGACTTAAACGTGGCCAATTGTGTCACTTCTGCAAATATTATACAAAGCTGCCCACTGCTTGATTACTCATGTAACTCACTGTAATTATTTATTGGTATGTATGCATACTTGTAGATGCAATATCACATGCTTAATTTTCGAAAAAATAAATAAAATAATGTCTCAGTGCTTTATGCATCATTCACAATATTATGACTCATCATCCTGAGGACCCTGTTCACAATCACCATGATTACACATCATGGTTGTAACATGTATGCCAAAAGAAATCTGCAAGAACACACCCTTTCAGCATTCTGGACTACTATCTGTATAGACACATTTATACATGTAATGACAAATAAAATAATGTCTGACATATGATGGGAAATTGATTTTATCTTGCACCTGCCATAATGTGCATAGGACACTCATGTTTGCTTTTCTTGGTGTAAGCTTTTGACACCAGATGTCTCTACTGGTGGGGGAATTTTTGCAGAAGTACTTTTATATTTGTGCTGGGCACTGGAGGATTAACCACTGTGTGCACATGCACTCGGCATGCCATGCAGCTGATTTCTATTTGTATGTCAATTCTTAAAGCTTATGACTGGAGAAAAGGAGCCTACATCAGCGTATAAATATATACTCACAGATGGGGTGAGAAATAGCACATGGAGGCAAATTGAAAACACCCTGTCATGTGCGTGACTCAAAATGAAAATTTAAGTTTATTGAAAAATTCAATACTTTCAACATGATTTTGCACATAAACACAAATACATACTCTTGCATACTTTGTGCAAGAATGACAGAAAACAGCTGCCATAATTAATCAACATGACAAGACCTGCCTAGTTTAGCTATGACCAACTTCTCATTCTTACTGACTGAGGTTTAACCAAGTTGTCGTCATAATCACTCTAGCCTAATGAAGATGGGTAATGTTCAAGTACATGGCACCACTTTATTAGTGATCAAAACTGAGCAAATACCTGATGATACAGTTGGATACATGTCCAACCAGTTTCATCAGCACTGGACTCTCTGGAATGCTTGACATTAACCCTTTGCCCTTAAACCAGCAAATACTGACTGGAGGTCATTTTTGACATGTCTGCTTCCTCCTTTTTTTTTTGACTAGTTTCAACAGTAATGAAAAAAAATTTGAATGAGAATTCAAGATGAAAGCTATCAGGATGATCTGCCCCAGGTCAACAGCTTTAATCCTTGCTGTGGGTTGGGCTTTAGCATTCAACCTATGTCAAGGAAACCTGTTGACTCAATCTTCTTAATTCAAGGAGAAAAGGGTTGAGAGGTGTCTCACATATATAAAATACAAGGCATAATGTGGCAAACATTAAAAAATGACTTGTGCTAGCTTTTGTTGAGTGAAATTTATGTCTCCAGTGTACTGTGTCACAGTTATTTACCAAGCAGTTTGCATTGTATGGTATTGTACCTATTAATTTTAGGGAATTAAAATAAAAGGACCTAATCTAATCAGGTAGTCTATTTTTTCACCTTTCAACAACAAGTTAACATCATACAATTTTAGGCTGTCAATCCATGCCTATATCATCCTTTATCACATGGCCAAATCTGAAGTTCCGCAAAATATCAGCAACTTATTTGTATTGTCAATTTTCATTCAAGTGTCTGGAAATGGCTATAAACAGAATGTTTCCTCATAGTGCACGTGTTCCTGCATCCGCCCCCCCAAAAAATATATTGTTTAATTTATATAATATATATACCAACGAAACACTCCCACATAATTTAACAACTGGACTACTTGGTTTATATATATATCTATGGTGCACGTGTGTTCCTGTCTCCACCCCCCAAAAATATATATTGTTTAATATATATATATATATATATATATATATATATATACCAATGAAACACTCCCACATAATTTAACAACTGGACTACTTGGTTTATATATATATATATATATATATATATATATATATATATATATATATATATATATGGTGCATGTGTGTTCCTGTCTCCACCCCCAAAAAATATATAGTTTTATATATATATATATATATATATACCAACGAATCACTCCCACATAATTTAACAACTGGACTACTTAGTTTAAACATATTATTTCAAAGAAATACAATTGGGAAACAAGGCAATGCCCTATATTATTCCCTCTTGCACACTGAACTACTTTATTGTTCTGTTTTCTGTCTACGTAATTACTCCAATGTGGGCATGGTGTTTTTTGTTAGTTAGTTTGTTTTTTAAGTTCAACTTGCTTGTGTGTATTCCTGCATTTATCACTGTGAAACATCACCCTGGTCCCCTCCTTGACTGCCTACCCCTCAGGGCAGATATACAAGTGGGGTTTAAAAGCAGGTGGTACAAAAACAGCACATGGGATCCAGCACAGTGAAAAGTGCTCTGTTATTAGAATGGTCTCTCAAAACGGGGATTGGGCCTTTGCTTTATTTATGTATAGCACCCCCACAAAAAAGATGAATCCTTTCACATGCTTAAAAATGGATTAATAAATGCTTGGCCACTGTGTCGTGAAGTGACCCAGTCAGTCACTGTAAAGTATGGACCTGCTTTAAGTATTTCTGGTTGTGAACAAGATGCAAACAAATAACTTATTGATTGATATAAGGTACATGAAGGAAGTTGCAACTGGAACCAAGATATCACTTGTAGTTACATGTACATTGTATATGGAAAGTTTATCATGCACATTCAATTTTGATGCACTTAACTGATATATATTTTATATATATATATATATAGTGGTACCTGCTGTATGTGGTCACCCCTTCTGCCGAGAAAAAGTGGCCACATACAGCAGGTGTCCTTTCCCCACAGGTAAATTTTACAAAGAAATTGACTCCTATGTCTGATCCTGGTGACCACAAAAAGCAATACGGCTGCTCACGGCAGTGGTTGCATACAGCAGGTACCACTATATATATATACAACGTATAAATATATATATATATATATCCTAATAGCAGCACGCTATGCCAATGCACAGATTTGCCAGATTTGGCAGTGTTTTCGCAGGACTATGGAATAAGTACTTTTCTTGATCGAAGGTTTTGAAGGGTGTACAGTTCATTTTGGTGTTAGATAAATATTAATATACTGCAGTGACACTTATTTTTTCATTTGGAAGTATCATCTTTGCTTATTTACTGGAATAATCTTGATTTTGAATCTAGACCACCTGGATTGAAAGTGGGGGGCGTGTTTCTATTAGGGCATGTGCTACTATTGGGATGAATACGGTATGTATATATGTATATATATATATATATATTTTATCTCATGTTTGGGTCGATTTTAGTGCCATAAAGCACAAGTATAAATATCATATAGGTCAAACCACTAGGGGCCGTATAATAGAGTCATTAGAGAGTGCTATAATAGGCCTTCTTCTCGGCAGATTACCTTTAGCCGGAAGAGTACCTATAACCGGAAATACCGATATACAGTTTACTAGTATGCGAAAAGCTTCTTCCTGGGTAACGATGGCATCATCAGTTGTCAACAAGAGGAACATCTGGCATCTTGTGCGACACAAAATTGCAGTAGGCCTTAACAAACAGGAGATAAACAGATCATTGCATGGTTTGTTGTCGATACGAAGAATATCAACTCGCACTTGGTACCATATAGCAGACCTCGTTCGCTTAGCTCACTCGTTCTGCATATATGGCACCCAGTGCTTGTTGATATTCTTTGTATCGACAACAAACCATGTTATAAATAATCTATACATATATACATGCATATACATCCCCTTAGAAAGTTTGCATTCCACACTTTCTTGTATGTTGTGGTAATGCAAGGACCACAAAACTGACATCTTTCAGAATACATGGTGTTCTTTTAAGGTAGCGATCTAGTGAACAACATAAAAATCAACGATGTTTCACTTTTTACATTTTCTGGTCTGTTAACAAGTTTATTTTAAGTTCCGCATTGTTTCGTTGCTAAATACTTTTTACATTGACGTTAAACTCCTTGTTTTTCCTGACGGGGTGGTACCAAACTGGAGTGTAAACAAAGCTGCCACTGAACGTGCCGGTTTGTTGGGTCACGTTACCTGTGATGCGTCCACACTGATACATATCTAGCGAGGTCAGGGGGTCGAGGTCTGACTCCAACACAACTTCAGAGCGGTTCCTCCGTACCCATCAAAAGAAAAAGGAAAAAGGGTCGCAAAAGAAAAAAAATATACTGTACGAATGGACACGGATATCAGGACAAAACTTGCCGATAGTGACAAGGGCTCGTAATACCGAACGTCGCCTAAAGAGCCCAGGCCCCAGCTTTTAGTTTCAGCGGTTGTGCCATCCACATCCACCGGCACCGATTATGAATCGGACAGTCTCGATGACGACGACGGGAAAACTCATTTATCAGCAACGCATAAAAAAAATTAAAAGTTAACTAAAAAATGTATGCGTGCACTGGATATTTCCTTGGACAATGAAACAAGTGTGACCAGAGCCTCTACCCCTGCCCCTGCCCCTGCTCCGTCCCCGTCCCCTCGGCTGCAGTAGCCTGCTCTTCGCGGTGGCATTTTGGCGAGTTACGGGAAGAAGTTGAGTATGTACACATAAAATGCTATGAGATGGGGCTGTGATCCAATCTTTTTATTTGATGACCACGATTTATTTCACCATTTTCGGGTTTCATTGGGCTAAATGCACCGTTCGTCAACATTGAAGTTCGGTTTATTAGCTTCTTGGTTAGCGTTTCAAGTCTGTGAATATGAAACCCGTCCGCCAGCCTGAATGAAGCCTGTTTGGCTGGAACTTGTTGTAAACAAGCAAAACAACCTGTGAAAATTGCAGAACAGTGAGACATGTCGAGGTAATTTAAAACAGATTCTTATTCATCGCTTGGTGTTTTCATGAAAAGTGCGATTCATTCGACCTTACTTGTATTGTACACTTCATCCCTCGCTATCGTCGACTTTCATGGCTGTTGCGGCAGCGGTTATCTTTGGCACATTTGCATAATTAGCTCTCTCAAGTTCTAGTACGCAGTCTCGCTGGGTAACTCCGCCTACTTCCGCGAAAACGTCATATGGCGCTAAATTTCCACGAGGGTATTTAAAAGGACAGGAGACGTACCTCCTTATGAATATGTGATTTTTAGCTGTAAATCACTATATTTTACATGTTTTGAACATTGATAGACAACTAGGGAGGTCGTACTTATCGCGGAAGTTCAAAAATAGAACCTGTCTCGAATAGTTTTGGCGGCATTGACCGACGAAGGTCAAAGATCATCAGACCGAGAGATATAGCCTGTTTTCTCGGGTTCACTTTTACGAAGGAACGGCCACTTCCAGCGAAATTGGGGAAAAATCCACTGGGTCGATTCTGTTCAGACTTGGCATGTATGATATGTCATTTATTTTCTCTAAAAATGTGTTTTTGTTTGTTGATAACGGGAATAGTTTTGTAGTTTCACCGTCATTCGCAGAGCGTTTACCCAAAGTACATGCACATGGCACAACTATAAATATCTTTCGTGACCTAAAACAGGGCTCGTTTGCGTTATCGACAATACAAAACACGTTTTGATGGCCAAGAATCCACGCTAGCGGTAAAACGGACGGAAGTGGTCATCGGATAATCTGTTGACCTCCCAATTTCGCTGGAGTAGCTTTGGGTTGGCACAAACGATTGTCCGACTTTGTGGCTTCATGAAATAAATACTGTTGGATAGATATTAATAAAGGTGGTATCTTCGTTTGCGCTAGACACTTAGCTTTTCGAAAAGGTATACTTTTATATGGCTTACTGTTGCCTATTTTTCACAATCGCGAGAAATGGTGAGCAATGTCCGTTCATATGCGTTCACTAGATCGCCACCTTAAACTGGAAAACACTAAACAAAATATCCCACAACACGTAGGTCTTCCCAGACAGGGTGGTTTCCCAAGACACACATCACTGTCAATTTTTGTGGGTTTACAAAATTTAACTGTAATCTAAAATCACAAAAAGACTTGGCACCCTGTGGCAAATGATCATGTTGTTTACACACAATCAACATGTTCAAGACCAATAGCATGCAGCAAACACCCTGCATGACTCCACTTTTCTCGCACAGGCTTTTGATGGTGAAATAATGACCTCAATAAACAATATGTATTTTGTTACCATGAGGACACAATGGCAAAAATAAATGTGATGGTGAATATAGCTATAGATTGTCAGAATGTGACTCGAGAAGGAAGAAGATTTAGGCGTGACAAAGGAACAAAAAAAAATAAACACACACACACAAAAACCCCTCCTACTTTGGGATTTTTGTATGGTTGGCTGAGCAGCAACATATTTGCTTGTCTTCTCTGTCACCTGGGTTCAATTCTGAGCCCCACCAGCAAGTGGACAGACTTCCTACCACTGTGATCATGCCTGGTGGTTTTCTGTACTTCCTTTACTTTCCTCCACCACAGAAAATGGTAGGATGTACATGTGTCCCCCCATATGTGAGCCATGGAGAGTGACTTGAGAGGTGAAAGCTTGACTTCTTTCATAATTCGCATAAAACAAAGGGGTCTATAAGTTCAAATTCATTCTTTGCGGGTTTTCCACTTGTGTCAGCATGTGCGTTCATCAGTACATAATGGGTCATGAACTTGGCAATCACTGACAATGTATCACCAAACAGTTCCATTTCAGGACAGGTCAACTTAAGATATATGTATGATCATTGAAGCAAGACATAAAACTATACAGTTCTGACTATTGTGTTCAAACAAGCAAACTGAAACACAATTGGATTCAATTTTTAATGCATGGTACATTCATCTTGATATTATGCTGTACAGATTTAGATAACTTAACTGATTCCACCTCCATAGAAGACCGAGCCAACAGCTTTGTACCCAAAACACGCCAATGAAAAAGCTATTGACCATGGGCATATAATTTGGAATGATCTTCCATGCAAGTTTCATCCAAAATTTTGAAAAACAATCCCTAAATTAGTAAAATACAATCAGCAGATGACATTTAGATATTAGCGGGAAAAAAGGTCATTAGGGTGGAATGAGTTAAAGGCAGCATTAAACCCGGGCCAGCACACAATAGTCTCATGGTGCATGATGTCACTTCTGCATGCAACTATTGATTTCAATTCATGTTAGCAAGACCTCCCACTTATTTAAATGGCATACACTGTAAACTCATGTGTGCCATATTACCCAGTATGAAAATGATTCATGACCATGATAAATAATAAAACCCAAAGAAGACAAAAGATATCCTGAAAATGACTGCTGCCAATTTACTTTTTTAAAACAAATGTTCGAACATAACATTATAAAAAATAAAAAAAAGTTTCTCGACAAACAGGTGTCATAAGGATATACTTGTATATTGTTTGATGAAAGAATGACATTTTTTCACATAATGTTGGGTGCTGAACTGAATTGGTTGACAGGGCAGGGCATCAATGAAATTCACTTTGACTTCTGCTGCATTGCAACCTACATGCAGATGTTTATGTATCTGCATACAACTTTTCCCCTTTTAAACATTACCAGACGTAGCCCTGTACATACTGTAGTTGTGTATTGTAATTGTTCTCTGTTGCTTTTTTTAATCAAAAAACATACAGACAATTGGTCAACAGTTTTCCAAAATGCACACTCTGTACATTAAAGTGTACCCAGGAAGGCTGTTGACTCAGTCCTCAGACAGTTATACCAATGAAAGCAATAAACTGCACACTGTACTTCCATGTCATGCAATTTGAGTGCGTTTACACTGTAGCAAACTTATGGAGAGGAAAGTTATACAGTATCTTTCTGTCCAGAGAAGGCAAAATTTACGAAACAAGAGGGCTTGTTGTGAATAGCCCATGCTCATCTGACCAAGGGATTTATCACAGTTGTGGTTCTGTATACTGGGGATGGGACAAAATAGGTAAACACTTATCAAAAGTACATCCCTACCAAGTTTGACACAAATCTGGCTAAAATCGTTGAAGTTATGACCACTACAAGAAATTCCTATGTTGAACTTCCAATTCAAACTTTTTTTCTGAAGATTTAAAGATTAAAAAAAAAAAAATCATAAAAAATAAAAAAATCACTGAAGCATGACCATTTGTACCAAATTGGTAGAGACCCACCCAAGGTACATTGCCACTAAGTTTGAAGACTGACAGTTTCTTTGGAGAAGTCCAAAATGTGAATTTGCATTAGAATGTCAATTGACTTACATAATAATCAATAGCAAAGGTACATTAACCAATAAGTACACAAATTGAAAAAATCAGTAAAAATGAAAAATCCATAGCATTGCCATCTGGTGAACAACTTTGTTTGACTTTTTCACCAGGAACATATCACGAAGTTTCACCTTCAGCTGAGTGATGGCTCTGGAAAATTTGAAGATAGCAAACACACACACGCACACACCCCCACACACAAAAAAGAAAAGAGTTCCAGCACCCCATGGTGAACAAATTAAGAACTTCAATTCCCCAGGAGTGTTCCTGTGAGATATGAAAGCAATTGGGTGAGCAGTTTTGGAGAAGATTTTTTAAGATTTGTCCAAAAGAAAGAACAAAAAATTTCACACACACAAAAAAATCACTGGAACGTGACCGTTTGAAAAAATTTGGTAGACACCCACCCAAGGTACATTGTTACAAAGTTTAAAGTGAATCTGTTTGATGGTTTCAGAGAAGAAGTTGAGTATGTGAATTAGCATCAGATTACTCACTGACTTGCATAGTAATCAAAAGGAGAGGTGCATTTACAGATAAGTACCAAAATTGAAAACAATAGTTAACGAGAGGGCTGTGTGAACAGCCCATGCTCTGATGACCTAGACATTCATCACACTTGCAGCTTTGTAAACTTGGGACAGGATCAAGGTCACCCATGTACTGAGTAAGTCTCACCTTTATAGAAGAACACTAACATGTGCAACATTGGTCCCAGTTCAAGTAGTTGTCAAGTTAAAGAGAAGAGCAAAATTCATGTATGTTGCGCTGTGACCCCAGAAACGAGGTCAAGGTCACTCATGTACTGTCTAAGCATGACCTTCATAGAGAAACATAAACATGTGCAACATCAAGGTCCTAGCTCAAAACAGATTTCAAGTTATCAAGTGAATAGTAAATTTCATGTCAGTTGTCCTGTGATGTTGGGAATGAGGTCAAGCTCCAAACATCACTGGAGCATGACCATTTGCACAAAACAGGTCTAGATGCCTATAAAAGGTACATGCCTACCAAGTTTGGCACAAATCTGGCCAAAATTACTTGAGTTATAACCATTACAAGAAATTCCCATGTTTAACTTTCCTATTAAAAACTTTTTTTAAAGATTTTTGAAACAAAAATAAGAAATAAAAAAGTCACTGGAGCGTGACCATTTGAAAAGCTTGGTAGAGACCCACCCAAGGTACATAGCTGCCAAGTAAATCTGAGCGACAGTTTCTTCAGAAAAGTCCAAAATGTGAATTGCCATTAGAATGTCCATTGACTTGCATAGTAAGCAATAGAAAAGGTGCATTTACCGATAAGTACCCGCATTGAGAAAAATTGTTAAAAATCGATCCTAAGAAGTGTTATCTAGTGACCACTTTTGCTTGACCCTTTCACAAGGATCATATCCCCAAAGTTTCAGCTTAATCTTAGAGACAATTCTGGAGAAGAACTGACATCACACAAAAATCCATAAAAAATTTGAAAAAAATTGCAGCAACACCAGGTGAACAAATTAAGAACAAAGAGTCCCTAGGAGTGTTCCTATCTGATATCAAAGCAATTGGGTGAGCAGTTGTGGAGAAGAAGATTTTGTAAGATTTGTCCAAAAAGGGAACAAAAAAATTCATTTAAAATCCAAAAATCACTAGAGAGTGACCATTTGACCAAACCTGGTAGAAACCCACCCAAGGTACACTGACACCAAGTTTGAAGTCAATCTGGATGACAGTTTTGGAGAAGTCAAAAATGTGAATAAGCGTTAGAATGCTCATTGACTGACATATAGTAATCAATAGGAAAGCTGCATTGATCGATGAGTATCCAAATTGAAAAAATCGTTAAAAATCAGGAATCCACGGCAGTGCCATCTATTGAACAACTTTATTTGACCCTTCCACAAGGAACATATATACCAAGTTTCAGCTTGATCTTAGTGACGGTTCTGGAGAAAAAATGGACAAAAATAGCAAAAATACACACACAAAAAACAAAAAAAATCATTAAAAATTTAGAAAAAAATGCAGCTCTACCTGGTGAACAAATTAAGAACTAGAAGTCCCTAGGAGTGTTCCTGTGTGATATCAAAGCAATTGGGTGAATGATTTAGGAGAAGATTTTTTAAGGTTTGCCCAATTAAAGTACAAAAAATCCATAAAAAATCCAGAGTCATGCCGGGGGGCATGAATGTCTCGCCAGCGTAATTCATGCCACTCCGAAGTTTTTTGTTGATGTCCGGACGTCCGGAAAGTGACTGCTTAGTCTCGCCAACAGCTTATGCTGGCGAGACAAAAATTACTAGAGCGTGATCATTTGCACAAACTTTGGTGAGATCTACCCAAGGTACATTCCCACCCAGTTTGAGGTGAATCTGGTCAGTGGTTTTGGAGAAAAAGTTGAAAATGTGAATTGTGGACACTGATGGATGAAGGACGTCACTACTATGATACACTTATGCAGAAAAACATGATCCATATTCATAAATATCAAACCCAACAATGACAGCAAAGAGATTCCAAAGTTACCAATGCATCAACATTCATCTTCCAATACCAATGTGAAGAAACAAATTTCACTTCTGACTTGAGAAAGGCAGTCACCCACAAAAGGCAACTGGTGGTTTTAAACCGGTCCTCTCAACCTTTGAAATATTCTTCATTAAATACAGACTAGAGTGTTTCCAATATGTACATGCCCAACCACTCAAAATCCAAATTTTATTACTTCTGCAAAAGATAAAGGAGTATAATTGGTAGGCCTATCACTATTTTGGTTCGTCTGACTAGTTCATCAGCTGTGTTTATAGCAAAAGTAGAAAGTAGGCCTATATCGTTTTTGTGATATCTATGAATCTGGAATATTATTCAATTAATAAGTTAAGTGATTGAATCACTGCGATAAAGTATGACGGACAATGTAGGCCTAACCACCACATAAACTCAGCTGACTGACAAGTCAGCTGACCTAAAAAATTAAGCAATACACAGACAGGGACACTGTCTTTCAGCAGGTACAGGTAGCCTTAGAGGCCGGGCTTCTGTAATTTCATCATGCTGGCATGCATGCACGCACACACACACACGCACACACACACAGCATCAAGATGTCAAGTTTGTTCTCAACAGAAACAGAAGTAATACATGGAAGCAGGTGAGACTGTAGCATTTGGGACCAATACTTTTGAGTATGAAAGTCTTTCAAAAAGCCCCCTAGTTCATTATATTGAGCAGTAGAATTAAAATATTATCATTTAATTCTACACCCCCCCCACCCCCCCCATGGAATTTGCTTGCTTCAAACTTGTCACCTGAGTAATGCATGGAATTTACACATGTATACACACACACACACAAATATGTTGAGTATTGCAATTAACCATGTTTAAAAGGCTAAGCAAATCCACTTCTGTAAAGGTAACACACAAAAAAAATATATCTTACCTGTGCCATTATAACCATTTGTGAGATTGCTGGATACACTGTTGATGCCATTTTCCTGACTATATGTCTGAATACAATTGGTTAATAATGCCAGGTCTGAACCCTTCTCAATGTCCAGAAGACCGGGTAACTCAATGCTGTCACTAGACCTTGTCGAACCACCATCAATGTCGTCCGACATAATGGCACTACAATAAAGAAAAGAATGGATTTCAATAATATCTGCTTGGACGGATGATGTTGAAGTCTGCTAATTCAAAAGTCACCTGCAACATGTTCAGTGATGCCATGGACAACTGGATGCTTCCATCCTGCCATAAAATAATCAGACTTGACTTCATGACAATGATCAGTCAAAAGGCAAAGCCAAAAAGATATCTTGTCAGACCCAATACGGCAGGATATAGATATTCTTGGTAACCAGGGTCGCAAAAATTTTCTTTTACAGTACTGTATACAATGAAACCTGGATTAAGAGAACACTCCAATGAGGGACCAATTGTCTCAAAAGACCACCTTTTTTACGATACTTTGCTCAACGCAATGCCGGGTATACATATGGTGTATGATTTAATGCAACTAAAACCTTCTATGTAGACCACATGTCTTCAGAGACCATACTTTGGTTGTCCCAAGGGCTGGTCTTTCAAACTAGGTTTCACTGTAGTCGCCTGTATGGTGTGCATTTTTTAATGTTAATTGGCCCCTTGTGTGATGTCCATTTTTACGCAGGACATGAAGCTACCTGATGTAAAGATTGCATTCTGCTGAGGCTGTATGGCTTTTCAAAACCACATCAGTATTTCTTGCTTAAAATAACCTGTATTCAAGTACATGTACCACCCGCCATTGGAGATCACTTTTTGGCTGGCAGATTGGGTGGTCCTAATTTATAAACAGGTCATATTACCATATGGTGCAAAACTGACAATTCCATGTGCATTTCCAGCAAAAAAAAAAAAAAAAAAAAGCACAAGAATTTTCATTCTGTTATAAAAAACAAAATAAAACAGTGCTGAAGTCTCAGTTTTAATTCTCTTTGGACAGACACCAAGCAGTGTCTCACCATGCATTCTAACATGCTGCTATGGTTAAGGTCTTTCCATAATTTGCCAATTATATGAGTTTCTAACATTTGGTTTATAAAGCTAGAGCTACCACATTAACTCTTGAACATTAACTATGAGTTATTTAGAAGTATTTCAAAGCAGAGAAATTTACAACCAATTAATACAGGGCCATACATGTATACTTGAAAAGAAACTTGAGGAAGTGCAATATGCATGGTGACCCAGTATACATGTGTGCAAAATACCTTGAAGTAAAATTCACAATTAGTCATAACATTGGCAATGCACATCTGGTATGTAACCATGTAACTTGATTTGCTGTAATTTTAGCAAAACTGCCCAAATGAGGGCCAACGGCCCTTGATGGACGTTGCTAATCAGTTCATACTGGTGGATCACTTGGCACATAAATTAAACCTATTGCACACAAGTCTATCCTGTCAATTCTAGCTGCCACACATTCCAAGAGAGAGAGAGCTCTGACAGCATTTGCTAAGTAGTAAATAAGGATAACTAATTAGTCCTGGAGGCCAGTCCAGCATGAAAAACAATAGTACTGTACATCTACCATGTGTCAGCCATATGAATATACATGGCTGGCTGCTACACTTTCTGAAAAATTGCCCCTCACCCCCCTCCACCCCCCCCCCCAAAAAAAACAAACAAACAAACAAACAAACTGAGAGTGCTTGATCTTTGCTAATTAACTACCAACAATTGTCCTGTACGTTGCCAATGGGGTATCCACATCATTTTAAAAGCTTTGCCTGACCTGATCAACAGGTCTTTCTGGCAGGGTGATGACACTGATAGTAACCTGCTGATCCAGCTAGAGGTATACATGAAATTCTGGTCAAATGCATTAATTTTGGCACACCTGCAATGATAAACATTTGGGAATTCTCTCACTCAGGATATGACTACTGAATGTCATGACATTGATTCCAATAGGGTTTAAATGTTTCTTCTGCTTTCAACAGATTTGAGAAAATGTTGAATTAGGCCTGAAAAAATTACATGAGTACATAAAGTACCTGAACTGCCAAAAATTGCATAAAAAAGAAAAAATACTGAATTGTCTTTCTTACCTGTAGGCACAAAATAAACCCGTACTGCCCATCTTGAATGACACACAACACTACTACATGTATGCAATGCTAGCCCTTTCTCAACCGCAATGAACTTGATTGAACACTGTGCCACTGATAATGGGGAATCCCCATGCAAATCATCAAAGTGCACTGTTTTGATGAGTCAAGATTACTGTGACCATAAACCTGATGTACTTGGATTCATGCTTTTTTTTTTTTTAATTCAGTCCACCTAGTGATAACACCATGAATAATTTTACGTCTTTTTGTTTTATCACAGGATTACAGGTGTGTCTTTTTCTTAGAATGCATGCCCATGTAGGACTTGTAAGGCCACATAAAAAACATACTGGTTTAGCATCAGTGCTTTCAAAAAAGGGACCAGGGACATCTTTTTTTCTATTTTTCCCCAAATGACTTATCAAAGCCACTTGCGTGCAAGTCCCCTTTCTCCATACATAATTGATTGCACTCCAGCTGTACATGTGTCTCATATGTACAAGCTGCATGTATTCCTTGTGTTGCCATTTTCTTGCATGCATGTGGGGGCCCAAAATACAGAGGTACATGTTGATAGCTATATATTGTTCTTTTCTGTGTTAAAATGTTTTGCCCTTTTTTTTGGTGTGTGTAATAATGTATAAGTTCTCAATGTACTGTACAGGTAAAAATTTGTTACATGAACAACAAACAGGAGTCTGCTACATTATGTAGCATTAGAATCTTAACACAAAAGAACTACAGGTATTCGTATATGTTAGACACATATTGCACATGTTGCAAGTGTTTGGCATTGCATTTTTTTTTTTTAATTTTTATATTTTTGCTTGACAAATCAAACACATCCTGCAAACTATGCATTATGGGAATGACATGCAAGCCCAAACCACTGAATACTTAGATCTACGTGTATATCTGGCATAGGTGGATCACATGGGAAAGTCCACTTGATTAATATATAAACATGTATCATATACATGTATTACAAATAAATGCTCGGGTACCACTTTCCATTAGTCTGTGACTTTTAATGAGATATGTTTAAACCAATATTACTTTAGTCACATTGGCTACAGTTGCAAATTCTTGGTGTTAGCCCAGGAAATGCTTGAACAAAATCAATTCTTAATTATTTCGGCAGATGTGAGCACTACTACCCTGTCTACCATGGCCTTGATGGGCCAGTGAACTCATGCACAGGGTGTTTTGTTCATTGAACTCAATCCATACTATGGTCACAGGCCTTGGTCATGTGATTTGCGGCAGCTGCAGCATGACTTGCCAGGCAGTGCCAGAACCACTGACTACGACTACAGGCATGTTGGTACTTGAATGCAAGCTCTTTATATGAAGGATTTAAATATGCAATTGTCGTCTTAAATCTAGGTAAATATATGCAAAAATCAGGGATTAGTATGGAATGAGTTAAGTATGAAAGACATCTGCTACTTTGCTCTATTTTCCTCTTCAATAAAATTTTGGGATGTTCGAAAAACAGCTTTGTTTCATGTTTTTGTGATGGGCTGTGGCACACTCTTACAAGCTACGCAGAAATACACGTTTTAGCGAACCTGCAATGTGGGTTACTACCATACCACATACAGGTGCAGATGATTAGTAAACATTTGTTGTCTGACAATATTCCTATAAGCTTCATCCAATTGTCCATCCTCACTCCTCATTCAGCCTTGCATCTGTCCAGTATTGCCACACAGGACAAGGTTCCAAAAGTATTGTTCACAGGCCTTCCCTGATGTATGTTATGGTTTTTAATTAGACTACCTGGGTCTGCTTGCTTGCTAGGCTGGTCTCTTTATGTGTTTACACGTAATTTATATGCAAGTCCAGTTCAAATCCTGACATGTGAATATACACAAATCTTTGGGTTGGTGTTTGTCTGTAAATCAGACTACGATGTTCTTGTTTATGTATGTTAGCTGTGTAGCACTAGCCAGCTTCGCAGGCAAGGCTGGTGTGTGCTGTATGTACATGTTGTAGTGGCATGTACTACCAGAAGAGAAAAGTGACTGCCCTTTGGCCAGACTGGTTTAAACCCTTTCAAGCAGGCACTGCTGTTGTCCATAACCAGACCCCCCCCCCCCCCCCCCCCCCCCCCCCCGTAAAATCTCAGCATCACCTGTTGAACAAACAGAGAATCCAGTACATGGGTAGCCTATTGAGGCTAACCCGGGGATCACGAGTTGTTGGCTTTTCATGTTCAAAACATGGAAAAACAGGCAGTGATCCCAAAGTTATCTCCAATGGGACATGCATACTAGATTTTCTTTCTCCTATGTCTGAAAAGGGCAAATATGCACCAAATCGAAGTCCTGTCCGAGAAATTAGTTTGAAACCCCATTTTCAAAGTGGGAGGAGTTGGTATTTTATTAAATGCACCATGGCCTCTTATTGGTGTGTCTACTACTTGAAACTGATAAGTGATAAATCAAATGAAAGATTACCCCCCCAAACCCCCCCCCCAAAAAAAAAACCAATAAGTTAAAACCCTATCCTCCATACCCATGTAGGATAACCCATGCATGATAAGCTTCAGACACAGGAGAAATTAAGGTCTAGGGGGCCCCATAAGTTTCCCTATGCAATTTGCAGCAATTAGCTAGGTGGTTTTTGAGAAGTTTTTAACATTTGCCAAAAAAATCAACAACAAAATCCCGTAAAAATTAGAAATTTACTGGATCATGACCATTTGAACAAACCTAGTAGAGACCATGGAGACTCACCCAAGGTATATCCCCACCAAGTTTTAAGTGAATTTACTTGATGCAGGGGTCACATTAAGCTTGTGTACTGCGTCATAGACGCAAAAAATGAAGAATAGAGGCCTGGAAATTAATAAAACATTGTCATTTTACATCTCTGTGGACGCCCGCACAAAAATGCAATGCTTTTTGAATGATACAACTGCAAAAATTAGCCCAAGTGGTCACGGCAGTTTGCATCGACCATTATCAATATCATGATTGTGTATTATACTGGTGGAATCCTCTAAAGTTCGTCTTTCCATGTTACAAGCTCTCTTATTTACTAAGAAAAAAAAAATCCCTGGGGTATCCCTCCAAAAATTTCCCAGAATGGGAATGGATGTACGTCATTTCACCTCATTATAAATGCACTGACAGCACTTCCAGGCTCCTCATTGGATGCATTTGATCACGTGCCGCTCACTGTCCAATCAAATTTGTTGTTGCCCATGTGTGTGTCTCATGTCCGCAATGTTGGGAAGGTACAAGTCATATTACGCAAAGGTTATTGGACCAAGATGTGAAATTTTCACATCATATTTTCACCAAGAAGACTTCCATCGAGCAAATCTAGACACAGATCAAGGCATGAGTGAAAATTCATTTCGGACGGCAAGGAAAACACGCAGATTATTTGTGGCCCAGTCCCACGTGGACGAAGCGAAAATTTGCATTAGCCCTAACACGATTTTGTTGATCAGTCTCCGTTGGGTCACGTGGTTACTGGTGTGTTTTTTTTAAAACAAAATTTGGTTGTTTTGATTTTATGTAAATATTTGAATCGAACAAATCTGTACGACAGAACAAGATAGGAAGGAAATTTATGATCGAAGGGCGGAAAAAATACACGTTCAACATAGCGGAAAACCATTCCTGGGTGCATGCCCGTGATGGGCTGTGTACACTCGCTTGTGAAGTTGTGTTGCAAGCTTGTAAGTTGTAGGCTGGTGAAAAAAGTGACCGCACTAAAGATCAGACTCTTAAAACCGCCTATGGCATCAAATTTTTCAGGTATATTGAAATGGAAAGTGCACAGAAACATAAATCATGTAATTTTTGACCATTTCATCACGTGGAATCAATCGCAAAAATAACAGAGCCCAGATATGTTCAATCATGCATGCCGCTTGCTGTGCAAGGGAGTTGAAAAACTGTCCGGTGGCACACTTTGTGCGATACCAGATACTGGCAGCGTGCTAGAGGTTAAGCCCCCTCAACAACCATTTTTTGGTAGACCAGGGATGTGTTATAGACTTTGCCTTGAAAGCAGGTCCCTTGGTAGATTGAATCCATCCTTGGTACAGTCAACAACTTTTAAACCCTTTTACATTGGTATATTGGTAACTTTTTATTGAATCCTAAATTTTATAATAATGAATTACCTACGTGAGCATACAGGCCCTATGTTATGTTCGTTTTAAGGCTCAAGTTACCTGCATGATTTTTTTATTTATCATTTTGATGTATATTGATTATACCAAATAAAATTAATTAATCAAATTACATCGAATGAAGTCTTGTTTGCACAATTTCTGACTGGGCTCATCGACTCAGTTCATGGACCCACTATTTTTCCTGAAAAAGAAGAAAGATGGATCCAACGGACCCATACTGAAAAATCCTTAAGGACACTTCAGACAACAAAAACCTTTGCATGGCCGATTTTGAAATTTTAGCGGTTTTTACAAGATGAATGTCCTTTCTATTAGTTGTCAAAATTTCGAGCTTTTAACTAAAGTAGAAATATGAGAAAAATGCCAAAAAAACACACAGGCATGTGGACATCCGAACGTCCATGTGTCATTCTTTTGGTTTTCAGCCGCCAAACGGAACAATGCCACCCGTCAATCATACTTAACAGCTTGTCACGTGACTGCAGGTAGCAACGGCCCATGGCAAAAAGAGAGTGGTATCAGGGCGGCAATGCGAAATAAGGCAGCATGCCAAAGGTATGCTTGTGGGCAGGGAAAAGATGCAAACATGGTAACATATCATAGCCTAAGTGGTTTACTTTATAGATATTCTTGCTTGTTTTGCGTTCTAATGAAGGGAGATTATAAATGTTCAAGAGGAGCGGGAATCGTCAGACGATGTCCCTTCAAACTTCAAAGGCCGTGCCGCGATGGATTAACCCAGTGGTCCTTCACACCAAAAACAGGCGGGGGGAAAAAACTGACACCCTGATCAACGATACCCACGTACATAATAATACGTTATCGGAACCCAGGGATGAGGAAATAAAAGTGCAAATAAACAAATTGAAATAAGCATAAACCTGAACACAAGAGAAAACAACACACAAACAAGCGTTACAAAGCTCAGGTTGGAAAGAGAAATGAAACTCATTGAGAAAACAACTACAAAATAATGACAAGCTAACTAAGTAAAGTGTAGTAAAGATAAGTCTAACAAGCTAACTACATAAAGTATACAGATAGGAGACGAGTAAATACAATAAAACACTATCCCTAAAAACGGGGCGAAGAGGCAGGGGGCGGAAGACCCAACCCACCATCCGTACACTGACCACGAGCGGCCGTAGGCCGCCCCACCGAAGCAAGGCAACACAACTTTCGTTGCCAGGCTTGAGGTCACGGGGCCGGAAGGGCCGCCTCCATGACGTCACACTTTGAAACCAGACTGTCGCTATCGCCGTTTGACAGATCGCTGAATTATGTTTTCCGTACTTCAAAGGCTCTTTTATTCATGCGATTGGCCAAGAATTGATTGACAACCTCCCCAAATGTTCAGGGACGATGTTTGCTACGTTTTGTACAAATATCAACTCAACTTGAGCAAATGGTATTGTTTCAGAGGCAAATGATCAACATCAAAGGCCTTTGAAGCTTGTTTTCTCAGAAAGGATAATAGGACGAGAGCCCCACATAAGAACGGCTATTCCAAGAAAACGGCTGGGCGAAATTTAATCCGGTTAACGGCTTTCGATTCTTTAATGTCTGAACTGCAAAAACGATTCAGCAATTTTCTAAATTTTGCTTCATTCTTTTTCTATGAAATGAAGAAAATGAACATCCTGAAAATCAAAGGGAAAATTGAAACGTCAAACTTTGAGGATGGATAACAGAAAAACGAAACCAAACATAAAAAATTGCAGGATCGTTTTTTGTTGCCAATATGTCAGGATTAAGATACAAGTGTAATTATGGTTTTATCACAAATAATTAGTGACTTATATCGACATTTATGGGGTGGATGCTTTGCGGTCAACTTTCAATTGTTTATTCAACAATTAACATCACAGACACCGAAATACGGAACATATAAATTCTTTGGAGTATGACAAGTACACACATATATGATATGTTATCCTAACGCAAATACATTTTGAGCTAGGATTGACTAAAGTGGGATTTATTTTTGGTGTCTTACCTGTCCTTAATGTGACCCCTGTGATGATTTTGGAGAAGTCAACAATGTGAATTTCCATTGCAATCCCCATCCATTTACATGAATAGAATACATGCAGCAAGCGCCCAAATTGAACAAGAGGGCTGTGTGAACAGCCCATGCTCAGATGACCTAGACATTCATCACACTTGCAGCTCTGTAAACTTTGAATATGATCAAGGTCACCCATGTACTGAGTAAGTCTCACCTTTATAGAAGAACACTAGCATGTGCAACATCAAGGTCCCAGTTCAAGTAGTTCTCAAGTCATAGAGAAGAGTAAAATTCATGTATGTTGCACTGTGAAATGAAATCAAGGTCACTCATGTACTGTCTAAGCATGAACTTCATAGAGAAACATTAACATGTGCAACATCAAGGTCCTAACTCAAAACAGATCTCAAGTTATCAAGCAGGTAAACACTTATAAAAGGCGCATCCCTACCATGCTTGGCACAAATCTGGCCAAAATTATTTAGGTTATGTGACCATTACAACAAATTCCCATGTTAAACATTCCTATTAAAACTTTTTTAAAGATTTTTGAAAAAAAAATCATAAAAAATCAAAAAATCACTGGAGCTTGACTATTTCTTAAAATTTGGTAGAAAAGCACCCAAGGTACATTGCCACCAAGTTTGAAGTAAATCTGACTCACAGTTGCTTCAGAGAAGTCCAAAATGTGAATTACCATTAGAATGCCCATTGACTGGCAAAGTAAGCAATAGAAAAGGTGCATTTACCGATAAGTACCTGAATCGAAAACAAAACAAGGCTTAAAGCCTGGAGGTGGGGCTTTTTGTTGTTTTTCCTTTGTTTTTATTAGGGCATGAACATATGTTTACATGTATAATATACATATACATGTATATGAAATTTGGGTACATTTGCGAGTAAATTATCATGGCTATTATAGTAATATCTGTAAGACCTTAATTTACCGGGCTTTATATGAATATTTTGTTAACATTTCAATACATGTAGGTTTGTGTATGATCAAACAAAAATTTATTTCTAGGGTGGGAGTGAGCGTATTTTGGAGATCGTTTATGCGCACGCATAATGTGTTATGACATATGTAAAGCAGCCACAGTCACGTATGAAAAGACCTGTTGCTGAAGCCAGCGAAGAGGTGGAACTAGAAGAATACCTGAGGATTACTCAGTAGTTTCACAAGTAAGTGCGTGTTTTTCATATTTCATTGTTTTACCTTGTACATATTACACGAGCGAAGATGTGTTTGTATAAATTTTGACAGGTTCTCTGCCACTTGCGGTGTCATAGCATCAATGTGGTATCTACGCGGTCATTGCCATGTTGACCATCACATGAACATTATGGCGATGTCATTCACCATCAGCACATGCTTTTGAATATCGGCGCATTGCTCGCAAATTAAACTTGATGTGTGTTTTGAAGTCTTATACTGAGTTGTTATTGTATGTCACTAAGTCTGCTTTATTGATTGCTACATTTTTAATGTTTGTCAGGGTCCACACATAGCAGGCACAATGAAAACTTGTAAGAATGACACTATTTTTTTCCAAGAAAATGAGTCAGATATCTGAATATTTCAGATTAATGAGTCAAAAAACAAAGGAACAACAACTTCAGTCCCTTCAAATTTGTGTCATTGTAATGAATATGTCAGATAACTGAGTGTCACTTTGAGTTTTCACTGTATTATTTCATTTGAGCTCCAGTACACTTTAATCAGGTGGTGCAAAATAGAAACAGAATTGTTAGCCCCCTCATCACTGGAAGTGCTTCTCCTCTGGTTTAGTTTGTACCCTTGATCTGTAAAAGGCCACCCTGTACATCTGATACATACAGGTTGTCATTTTCCATTCCAAGGGTATGCAGGAAGATGGACCTTAAACAAGAGGTCTGTGTGAACAGCCCGTGCCTCAGCTGATCTTGACATTCATCACACTTGCAGCTCTATGAACTTTGGAAAGGATCGAGGACACCATGTTCTGAGTAAGTCTGACCTTCATAGAAGAACACCCACACGTGCAACATCAAAGTTCAAGTAATTCTCAAGTTATAATGAAGAGTAAAAATTCATGTATGTTGCACTGTGATCCCACAAACGAGGTCAAGGTCATTCATGTACTGTCTCAGCATGACCTTCATACAAAATAGTAAACATGTGTAGCTAACCCAAAACAGATCTCAAGATATCAAGTAAACAGTAAATTTCGTGTCAGTTGTCCTGTGAATTAGCATTAGAATGCCCATTGATTTACATGGTAATCAATAGGAAAGCAGCATTGAACGATAAGTACCCGAATTGAAAATCCTTAAAAATCAGGAATCCAAAGCAGTGCCACCTAGTAAACAACTGTTTGACCCTTCCACAACAATATATCCATCACATTTCAGCTTAATCTGAGGGATGGTTCTGAGAACAAGTGAAAAATAGCAAATCCATACAAAAAATTCATTAAAAAAAATTGCAGCGCCACCTGGTGAACAAATTGGGAACTAGGTGTTCCCGGGAGTGCCCATGTACGATATCAAAGCAATTGGGTGAGTGGTTTCAGAGAAGAATTTTGAAGGTTTGCCCCCCCCCCCCCCAAAACAACAAAATTCATCAAAAATCCAAAAATCAATAGAGCTTGACCATTTGAACACACTTGGTAAATATCCACCCAAGGCACATCCCCACCAAGTTTGAAGTAAATCTGGTCAATATTATTAAAGTTACGACCATTACAAGAAATTCCTATGTTAAGTTTTCCTATTAAAACTTTTGTAGTGATTTTTGAAAAAAAATCACAAAAAAATCCAAATTCATTGGAACATGACCATTGGAACAAACCTGGTAGACACCCACCCAAGGTACATTGCCACCAAGTTTGAAGTTAATCTGGATGATGGATTTGGATAAGAATTCGAAAATGTAAATTAGCATTAGAATGCCCATTGACTTACATGGTAATCAATAGGAAAGGTGCATTTACCCCAAAGGAGCTGACTTGAAAAAATCATTAAAAATCAGCAATCCGCAGCATTCCCACACAGTGAACAAGTTTGTTTGGCCCTTCCATTAGGAACATATCCACCAAGTGTAAGCTTAATCTGAGCGACGGTTCTGGAGAAGAAGTCGAAAATAACTATAGAACACAAAAATTCACAAAAAAATTGGAAAAAACTGCAGCGCCACCTGGTGAACAAATTAACAACAAGGAGTCCCTAGATGTCTTCCTGTGTGACATCAAAGCATTTAGGTAAGCAGTTTCGGGGAAGAAGATTTTTTAAGATTTGTCCAAAAAAAAAAAAAATCACAAAAAATCCAAAAATCACTGGAGCATGACCACGTGAACATAATTGGTAGAAACCCACCCAAGGTACATTGCCACCAAGTTTGAAGTTAATCTGGATGACGGTTTTGGAGAAGAAGTCAAAAATATGAATTAGCATTAAAATGCCCATTGACTTCCATAGTAATCAATAGGAAAGCTGCATTGACCGACAAGTACCAGAATTGAAAAAATCCTTAAAAATCAGGAATCCGCAGCATTCCCACATAGTGAACAACTTTGTTTGACCCTTCTACAAGGAACATATCCACCAAGTTTCAGCTTAATCTGAGTGATGGTTCTGGAGAAGAAGTCAAAAATAGCTATAACACACAAAAATTCATAAAAAATTAGGAAAAAATTGCAGTGCCACCTGGTGAACAAATTAAGAACTAAGTGTCCCAGAGAGTGTTCCTGTGAGATATCAAAGTAATTGAGTGAGTGGTTTCGGAGAAGAAGATTTTTTAAGATTTACCCAAAAATGGACAAAAAAATTCATTAAAAATCCAAAAATCACTGGACCGTGACCATTTGAACAAACTTAGTAGAGACCCACCCAAGGCACATCTCCACCAAGTTTGAAGTGAATCTGGCTGACTGTTTTTGAGAAGAAGTCGAAAATGTGAATTGTGGACGACGGACGGACGATGGACCCTCAAAAAACGTCAGCTGACTGACAAGTCAGCTGAGGTAAAAATCACACCAAAATCCCAGCAGAAGATGGGGTTTTAATCACACTTAAAATATGCATATATATATATATATATATATATATATATATATATATATATATATATATATATATATATACATATACATATATATACATACATACATACATACATACATACATATCAACCTCTATTCAGATCGTTCAAAAAAGGCAAGTTATGAATGATTACGATGTGACAAATCTAAAGCTCAACATGTAAATGAATCAAACCAACTTTTAAATTATATAAGTTTTGCTTTGCTTTAATAATAGTTTTCACTGACGCCATTTTCCCTCCCATTAAAACACAACTTTTCCCATCTCTCCGTGACTGTTCTGGCACACAGTTTCCCTATACAGTATATCAATCGAAGAAAAAATAGTTTTAGCATCAAACAAAGTGGCCTTATCGAGCGCAAGGTTGAGTGAGTACAGCACTGAGTGATAGGTCATTCAAAACGTGAACTGAAAATGTCGACAGTCTCAGCATGGCAATGTTTACAAACATCCACTTCTCGCTCGGATCCATGACCTAGATCTTGATTCATCTCAGAATCCCACAATCAATTGAACGCAATCAATAAAGCAGACCAAGTGACATACAATAACAACTCAGTATAAGACTTCAAAACACACATCAAGTTTAATTTGTGAGTAATGCATTGATATTCAAAAGCATGTGTTCGTGATGAGCGACATTGCCATAATGACTTTTTTATTAATGTTCATGTGATGGTCGACATGGCAATGACCACGTGGATACCACATTGATGCTTGTGGAAGAATTTAGCCAGTGGGTTTCTCCCCACTGGCCCCTTTATTTACAAATATAATTTAACTAGGAGTGGCTCCTTGCCTACTGGTTCTTCTGTGGTATACATGGGAGTCAAACGAAACTGTCATGCGCAGTACCAATGAACCAGCAGACAAGGTTGCCTGTCTACACGTGTACAATCTCTGCCAAATGTGGGGGTGAGAACCGCCGCTCACACCGACATTTGCAGCTATTAAATATTAACTGTTGAGTTTTGCTTGCAGGAGGCCTAAGTTGGGGAGGAGGTGGGCGAAGCAGGAAAGCAGTAGACTTCGAACAACTTCAAAACTTGAAACTAACGAGAGCGAAATAAATAGGTGTGCACAGGGTAACAACTGTGCATGAGACTGACCAGTATGAATTTGAATTGACTGACCGGAAGTCAAAATAACCGACCAACCAAAAGAGAGGGTTAGCTGCGTACGCAAGCAGGGTGGTTGAGTCCACCCTTACCTATTGGGGTAGAGCCTCCAACAAGATTAACCCAACTTGAGAGGGATGATCCATTGCTGGGCCATAAAATTTGCTATTTCTATAGCCTGTCTTTATGGCGCAGCAAGGAATCTCTAACATAATTAGGAAGTCCTTGGGCCAGAGATTGTAAAATCACAAGACAACCAATGACTGATTGTGGAAGAATTTAGCCAGTGGGTTTCTCCCCACTGGCCCCTTTATTTACAAATATAATTTAACTAGGAGTGGCTCCTTGCCTGCTGGTTCTTCTGTGGTATACATGGGAGTCAAACGAAACTGTCATGCGCAGTACCAATGAACCAGCAGACAAGGTTGCCTATCTACACGTGTACAATCTCTGCCAAATGTGGGGGTGAGAACCGCCAAACAGACAGGGGGCTCACCCTGAAGGAGGCCCCTGTCTGCCCCACAGAAAAGCCCAAGGACCTTCCAACCAAGGGGAACTCATGGGTAAAATATAGGAACACAAATGCTTGAAAAATTTTGTACGGAATCTAGTGATTGAAGCATTTGACCACATATGATTTGATTCACAAAGCCAAACTGTCAACTATGGCTCATGTTTGATGATAAAGAAAGAATAGTTACTTTGAACGACAGTATTGTCTATTAATGCTGTGTGATACAGCTGACTGGCATGTCTTTCAGCTGTAATGTTGCGTAAGTGTCAGACATATGTAAGTATATGACACAAGTATGGGTCCTCCCACACTGATGTACGTGGTCAGAGTTCATTATAGTCCACACAAGTTGTTGCACGTAATGAGTCCGGACCCTGCAGGACTCATTATTGCTCTGGGTAGTTTTACATCAATTACTTATCTCGCATGACCATACTGAATCCGGGCCCCCCAGGAAACAGCGTGAGATCGGGTCATGACAGAGAATGTTCAGACCTCAGTACTGACCGTGCAGGGTTCAGACCCTGCGGAACACCTACACATGAGATCAAGTCAGACATAAGGTTTTTTGTCCTTATCGCGACACATTGTCCATTTGCCTTCTTGGGATGGTCCTTATGACAAAACTGTCTGGAAGTGTTTGAGACCTGTGTTATATGGTGGTAACCCCAAGTTCTGTGCACACACCTTGCAAACGTGGGACTATCAGTTGTAGTAGGGTAGACATGTAAACACATGACATTTGGTTTGAATACAGAATTGTGCAAATAAAGTGCTGACACTACCCACTTATTTAAGGACCCGGAATAGACTATGACCGAGACACACACAGACCCTGCGGGTGTGACACAAGATCGGGTCAATGATCCATCCAGGCCCTGTAGCATACTCAGCACTGGGTGAAAACTACAGAGCCTACCCCAAGCCATAACAACCTTTAATTTGTGGTAACCCGAATATATTTCCTGAAGGCATCAGATTTCCAGCGCCCTCTTAGTCTGATTAGGCTGTCCGGAACACCCATCTGCGCATCATGAGAGGCAGCCCCGATTCTAAAACTGTGCCCCTTATATGCTGAACTGTCCAAACCACAGAATTTCAAACAAAGTTTGAGGTGAGAGTCGAAATATGAACGGGTAACTGGTTTGTGAGCCAAATTAAGGAACAGGTTTCCATTTTCTGCCCCGCGTAACTTCAAATATGTCAATAAAATTTCTACTGGACAGTTTTCTGTGTAATTGGCTTTGAAGGCAATCCAATGTGGTTGTCCTGAAAGATTATGCTTAAATTTCCTGAAGCATACTCTTATTTCAACGGGAATTTGACGCCTGGTGGCAATTTTTACATCCGTAATTTGCAACACATTGGCCCGTTCAGAGGTGTTGGAGACTACAAGCTCACCAATTCTGGCGTAAGTGGAAAATGCAAATGAAAACATCGCCCGGCAAAGAAGGGCGTCAAATTTTGAGAGTGACAATCTGGCTGCCTTCATCAATTTGTTAAGAATGGGAAGTGTAATTGGGAGTCGAAGGTCAACAGAAGGACGTAAGCGATAGGCACCTGCCACAATCTTTTTGATAACAAAATCCTTAGTTGGGTCGGACAGCCTTCTTATTTTGTGAAAATATGAAATGGCAGATAAATAGGTTGATATGGTCTTGGGCGCTATGAATAAGCAGCAGTGCTACCTAGTGAACATCTTTGCTTGACCCTTTCACAAGGAACATATCCACAAGTTTCAACTTAATCTGAGAGACGGTTCTGGAGAAGAAGTGACAAGTAACAAAAACACACAAAAATTCATTAAAAAATTGAAAAATATTGCAGCACCACCTGGTGAACAAATTAAGAACAAAGAGTCCCAAGGAGTGTTCTTATGTAATATGAAAGTAATTGGGTGAGTGGTTGCTGAGAGGAAAATTTTGTAAGATTTGGCAAAAAAAAAAAAAATCCCCAAATGACTGGTGTGTAACCACTTGAACAAATCTGGTACAAATCTACCCAAGGTACATTGCCACTAAGTTTGAAGTCAATCCGGATGACAGTTTTGCAGAAGAAGTCGAAAATGTTAATTAGCATTAGAATGCATATTGAGTGACATACTGTACAGACTTCTACAATTTTTTTCCAGAATGACTTGGCCATAGGACAAGTGAATCTGAACTTTCACTTGTCCCCCTAACATACATGTAGATCATGCATTACAAAATATCATGCGGGGGCGGGGGGGGGGGGGGGGGGGGCTTGTCTCTATCAATACTGAATAATTGTCTGTCTCATATGCAAATATTTCTGGAAACAGTTTTAGAAGCTATAAATATATTTATTAGAAAACAACCACAGCTTGCCAATGTTTGTTAACACCTACAGCGTGTCCCCATGCTACACCAGCTAACTTGTTCGCTTTTACCGCTGGCTCAGTCAGTATTCCAGGCAGTTGGGCTTTAATAAATTAGTATTTATGATAAAAAATTTGGTTGTCCACTGCACAAGTGATGTTCAAAAGTCACTTGTCCGACCTAGATAGCCACTTGTCTGGGACAACAGGATCATAGGAATTGTAGAAGCCTGCTGTAGGAATCAATAGGAAAGCTGCATTGACTAAGAAGTATCCGAATTGAAAAAATCATTAAAAATCAGGAATCCACAGCTGTACCACCAGTGTCAGCTCAATCTGAGTGACAATCCTTAAGAAGAACTCAAAAATAGCAAAAAATCAGAAAAAAATAGCAGTGCCACCTGGTGAACAAATTCAGACCTAGTAGGCCCCAGGAGTGTCCCTCTGCGATATAGAAGCAATTGGGTGAGCAGTTTTGGAGAAGATTTTTTAAGATTTGCCCCCAAAACCAACAAAAAAATTGATAAAGAATAAAAAAAATCAATGGAGCATGACCATTAGTACAACATTTGGTAGAGACCCACCGAAGGCACATCCCCACCAACTTTGAAGTGAATCTGGTTGACGGTTTCGAGAAGAAGTTGAAAGTGTGAATTGTGGACGTCGGATGGCAAGTCATAACATAAGCTCAGCTGACTGACAAGTCACCTGAGCTGAATAAAATCATTATAATTCAGGCATCAAGAACACATTAAGAACTAGGAGTCCCAATCAGCGTTCCTGTGTGATATAGAAGCAATTGGGTGAGCGGTTTCGGAACCTGGGTTGTTGACACAGCCCTCCGAGGGCTGTGTGAACAAACTCAGGAAAAGCAAAAACACATGTAAAACTTATTGACAATGTAAAAATAGCATGATTTTAGAATGCGTTACACATGATATCAGAGCAATTGGGTGAGCAGTTTTGGAGAAGACGATTTTTCAAGATTTGTCTAAAAAAGAACAAAAAAATTCAAAGAAATCCAAAAATTACTGGAGCATGACCACCTGAACAAACCTGGTAGAGATCCACTAAAGGTACATTTCCATCAAGTTTGAAGTCAATGTGACAGACAGTTTTGGAGATGAAGTTGAAAAATTGAATTTGCATTAGAATGCCCATTGACTTACATAGTAATCAATAGGAAAGGTGCATTTACTGATAAGTACCCAAATTGGAAAAAAAAAAAAAAAAAAAAAAAAAATCAGGAATCCATAGGCAGTGCCACCTAGTGAACAATTTTGTTTGATCCTTTCATAAGGAACTAGCCACAAAGTTTCAGCGTAATCTGAATGACAGAAAGAAGATGAAATTAGCAAAAAACACACAAAAATTATATATCATTATCACATAATATTTTAATCATAGCTTATTCAGAGATGTGACTGACATGGAACTGGAAGGGAGGAAACCCCCTTACCTCACCTCATACATACAAGTATAATACAAAAACATATCATATTTGCACATTTCAGACAAAATTCAGGACAGTTTAGACACAATAATTTTCAACACAAGAAGAGGAATTCCTCTGAAAGGAGGAAAAGTCACATCTCTGCTTATTTGTGTTATTCCTGTGATGGAAATTGTTGCATGTGCCAAGACAACAGTAAGTGAGTCCATAACTTTATGTCCGCAGTGATTTTGGGACAGAAGATCAAGGTCACTCAGATTATGAAATACAAGAAGCCCATGGGCCTGGTGCTGTGTTGACATTGCCATTGATGTCCAAGCTACACCCTGCCATTACAAAATCACCTCTTTCAATTTTACAGGCACCTCAACTAGCTTAGATTTGTCAAGTCTAATCTAATTATTTTCCAGATCTATGTAGAATTTTATATCTCATAACACATTTTGGCTCATAATTTGCATCAAATTATATGTGTCACCACTAGTATCACTAGCAACTTAAGACTTTGACCTCCCCCACACTCCCACCAAATTTGGTGAAGACCTGCCTACAATCAAAAATGCTAGTGTTCACATTTTGGTCCCTATATTACACAATATTGTAGGTGGCACCAGCAATATATACAAAGGGACCTAGATTTTCATATGTTACTGTAAGTCGTGAAAGTTACATTGGGCTAACTTGAAAACTGTGGACAGTATCACGCCAATGAGCCAAAGTCTACAGATGGGCAGACATGAGTGGTCGCATAAGCTCTGCGACCTTTGGTCAGCAGAGCTAAAAAATCTAAAAATCATTGCAGTATGACCATTTGGACTTGAACTTGACAGAAACTAACCTACGGTACATCCCCACTATGTTTGGAGTGAATGTGGTTAATGTTTTGGATAAGTCAAAAATGTGAATCACCATTGCAATCCCCATTGACTTACACAGTACAATAGGATGCATGCATTAACTGACAAGTACTAGGATTTAAAAAATTTAAAAAAAAAAAAAAAAAAACTAAAAAAAAAACAATCAGGGATGCAGCTTTGTTCAAACCTCCCACTTGCTGCAATTCCACCAAGTTTCAGAACAATCTGAGCAACAGTTTTGGAAAAGATGTCCAAAATAGTGAAAAAAAAAATTGCAAAATTTCAAAAAAAAAAAAAAAAAAAATGCAGAACCACATGTTGAACAATTAAGATCTTGGGGATCCCAGAAGTATCCCTATGCAATTTCAAAGCAATTGGCCCTGAGTTTTTGTAGATATTTAAAAATTTACCCCCCCCCCCCAAAAAATCACTGGAGTGTGACCATTTAAACAAACTTGGTGGTCCCTCAAAACAAAAACCACTGTGTTGTGCTCACAAACAAATGTTGGATGGATGGACAATACAAATACATATATGGTTTCCCCCCTCCCTTCCCGAGTGGACCCTAAAAAATCCACCTCCATCGTTTTGCATGCATGTGCAAATTGTATACAATGTCCTGTTTACATCTACAGGTGTACTATAAGCTGGCAATTGCACCACTTCAACATGTCAATGTATGTACTCAGCCTGTGCACAACATATAGGGACACAAGAAAGAGAGCTTGCATCAAAATTTTATGCGTTGGAGTTGATCGACATTTCCATGGGCAACCTGGCGGACAGGACTGCTAACATCAAATGTATCTACTTTGCTGGTAACTTCAAATGGTATCTGCTTTGCCTTTTCTCCTTAGGGTTGTGCTTACATGCATGCAACTTGAAAGTTTCGACGACCTACACACACTGTAGGCTCCAGGTCAACTGCTTGCCTTGAAATGTCACAAATGCTACTGTGCACTATGCTAAATGAAGTTATTGACTCAGTCCTTTCATGTATTTAATGTGACAGAAATAAAAGGAAAACACCTTCGAATGATTGCATGATGTAACAGGAAAGTGTGGGAAGACAAGGTCACTGCCCTGCATGTGGCATTTCAGTCAGTAGACTGGGCTGAACTCATTCTTCGTCACAGTACAACTACATGTAAGTCAATATTTTCTTTGGCATGGGTTAGGTGCATTGCTCCCAACCCATGCCAAGGAAAGCTATTGACCTGAGGTGTGCCATCATGAATTATCTTTCATACAAATTATAACAAACATGATTTCTAGTAAGAAGAAATTTTAAGTAAAAATGTTAAGGCAGATGGCAATTTACATTTGGGCACTTTTGGGTGATTTAAGCGGGGAAGAGTTCTGTTAGGTAACCAAAGTGGGCCCATAATCCATAAAATGATAACAAGTTTATCTATATATATTTCCATGAGATAAATAACACTTTTGCATAGTATTGTATTTTTTCAGGTTGTTCAAAATAAGCTGGCACCTGGCATATTTCATTCTCTACTTAAAGGGTTCCTCCTACATTGTGGCTTGTGCCATGCACTTAAAAACATTTTAAACACCCTGATTTTCTGTAGTAAAGAGGATGACTGAAACAGATGATGACGACAAAACGGATGGGTGACATGGGTAAACAGTTCTCAATATTATCTCAGCTAAACAAGGTCAGGATATTAATACATGTATGATGCACACTGGAGGGTAGCCTGTGCCCAGAGACCAACCTGGGCTGATAGGGCTATGTCAATACACAAAATGTAGGTCTTATCAGTACATGTATGCCTAAAACCACACAAACTTGGGATCAACCAAATGAGAAACCACTTCGCACAGAAATGGAGACTTGTTGGAAATGAATTTGTAAAAGTGACACAACTGGGAAAAAAATGCAGGTACAATGGGCTATAAGTCATGACTAAAACCATCATGTCAGTAGATATACTATAAAGTGATTCTTTGAAGTTGTATTGCAGCTATGATCTAAAACCATTTGGGTGACCCTGAAAGTGAACTTGAAGTGCGAGATCCTCCCACCCCTACCCCCAGTGGTTTAGATTCTGCAATTCAAGCTGAACGGGTTTCACTTTAACCCTTTGCAGGCCAGACTAAGACTCACTCAAAAACTTTCTTTGGTGTAGGTTGGGTACACTGCACCCAACCTGTACCAGTGCAAGCTACATGGAGGCCTACTGATCATTGGACATGCCATCATAATAGACCTTAATTTATCCAAAGTTCTTCAGAAAAAAAAAAGTTTTCCATTGACATGATTAAATTTATGTAAATCAGATGACAATTTACATTTGGCTCTTTTGGATGATTTGACCAGGAAAGGTTTAAAGCTTATTCTATAATGTTAAACATAGGAACCCTGTAAATTTAATCTGCAAGCCTAACAACAATTATTCCAATTTGCTGTAAAACACATGAAGTGTCTACCAATTTGCCTTTCTCTGCAGCCTTCCTGGATCTGCTATGTCCACCTGCAGCTTCTATACAGGACTACAGGATTATCGTAGGTTTCAGTTTTTTGGGTTTTTTTTGTTTTTTTTAATAGCATCAATGCTGTGTTTGTGCAAGTGTGGGACTGACAGGCAATCGGTCTCTTGCTGAACCATTTGAAGTAAACTTGAATGGGGGTCCGTAGGCCTACAGTTATAAAAAATAGTTCAGACAATAAACAAAGGTCAAAGGCCCAGGGTTCTGTGGGGTTCTATATGCAATGACTGAGACGAGCAGCTATTTTTTAGAAAGTTTGGTTCTTCATTGTACTTTTTCGAGTTAGGCTCAAAAAACTGATCATGTGACATTAAATCTGCCAGAATTAACTTCACATGATCAAAATGTCTGATTCCAAGCAAACTGACCACTTGTTCTTCAATTATTACATTGAAGGTCGTCAATATCTTGGTTCAATCCAATCTGTTTCCCTATACATAATGCATAATATCATCACCAGACACATTAATCATTCCTATTCTCACCATACAAAACTGGTGCTTAGTTCATGTACTTGCACCACTGGCGCAGCTAAACTTGAAACGTTCAGTTAAACCATGCCGATGCGATGGACATATGAACTTGTGTCATCAGCCCTGTCACTGGTCTGCTACCGACTGTGCTAGCATCGAAGAAACAAGTTCAACAACGTATCTCTGTATTTCACATTATGCGTTTCAGTTTTACCCACCTTGTAAGAGGTTTCATGACACAGTCCGTTTGATTTTAAGAGCTTATCTCTGTTCCAAAACTAAATGCTAAATCGTGTTGTGTTGTGGGCTCATCTACGATTCACGAATGTTGCCCATATATCCTGGAGTACTATTGAATCATGAATGAACTTTTTTCCTGCACATCACTCAGACTTTCGGGATGAGGTCATCAAACTTGTTTAGAAAACCCAATAATCCTATGAAAGATATACTGGAACGGAGTATTGGTATTGTTTACAACTTAGGGTTATTTGTTGAGGTCACTTAACCGTGGAGTTTGCACTTGGTCTTGGGTTAGCGATCATAAAAATCCCCTACAATAAATTACGTCAATGATTTTGCAGTCTTGATGGCTTGACGTGGGCAGGTGGGAGACGCTGGATACAAACATATTTTACTTACTTACCTGTCTTTTTCTGTTCCCTCTGACTTCGAGCGATATATTCTGTCTTGCCTCCTTCAAAAATATATTAATTGGGCCTCATGATTTGGAGTATTTGTGGCAAAACGATGCAAAGGCAGTACCCTGGCGGAAGGGGATTTTCCACAAAAATAGCACTTACGGGATTCCCCACAAATTATCATGAGTTCGCCTATTTGGTTTTATAGGCCCACGTGATCTCATTTCGCCCATTCCGATTGGTCTGTTGGCTTGCTGAATGGTCCAGTTCAGACTCGCGGAAAATGGACATATCGAATAGCCACCAGATGGCGAACATGTAGTTGACAGCAAACTTAAACCAAGGTGTCTCGTCCCGTGTACCCAAACTTGGCTTCCGGTTATTCGAGATGATAAAAACAATCTGTCTTTATGGTGCATAGATATGGGGATGTATCAATGTAGCAAAACAGAAAATGCAAAGAATATTATTGACAGTAAGTGTGTATGACGAAATTATATTCTACTGGTACAAGTATTAAGCCCGGGGTATTAAGTTGTGAATTTTGAAAGTTCCATGCTCATATTGGTTGCTGACTAGATCTGAATGTAGAAAAGAAAGAATAGCTTGACAGCAAATCTCTCTCTCTCTCTCTCTCTCTCTCTCTCTCTCTCTCTCTCTCTCTCTCTCTCTCTCTCTCTCTCTCTCTCTCTCTCTCTCTCTCTCTCTCTCTCGAAAGTTCCATGCTCATATTGGTTGCTGACTAGATCTGAATGTAGAAAAGAAAGAATAGCTTGACAGCAAATCTCTCTCTCTCTCTCTCTCTCTCTCTCTCTCTCTCTCTCTCCTCTCTCTCTCTCTCTCTCTCTGAATTTAGAAAAGAAAGAATAGCTTGACAGCAAATCTCTCTCTGTGTGAAAACTGCAGATTTTAACAAGGGTAATATATACTAGGCCTATGCCCAATAATAGGAAAAAGATACAAATATTCTTAATTAAACCTCAATCTATGATGGTCTTAATTATAGATATTCAACATTGAAATCTTGTGCATATTGGCTTAATTTGTATAACACTGTTCATTTGCATGCATAGCTTTCAACCTGTAATACAATTAGTTTGAAAGATATTCATCATTATTCAACACTTCAATATTGTATTCTGGTTGAAATTTGCATAAATTAAAATCTGACAATTTTCAGTCACTGATCATTGAATGTGCACATGCCACGAACATACAAATGGGACATGGAACTAGAAAAGAAGATTTGCTTCACAGCAAATCTGTCTGGGTGCCTTCAAACTGAGAAACAGTTTGAAATGCTACACTTTGCCATTGTTCAACATAAAATCAATTTTGTGTATTAGTCTGATTTGCCTAAATTAAAATGTTACAAATTTGGTTGTTGGTTCATTAGATCTGGTCATGTCACAAATTTATAAACTGAAGTTTGGATGACACCACTATCTCTTATAGTTTTAAAGGTATTTAAAATTTTAATTTTGTGTATCTGCATAAGTTAGAAACCTACAACTTTGGTTTATGATTCATTGTATGTGGTTAACTGTGTCAAATACCTGCAAATTGAAGTTGGAATAGCACCTCCGCATATAATAGTTCTGAAGTTATTTAAGATTAAAACTGTTTATTCATCTGATTTGCATAAATCAAAATTGTACAACTTTGGTTCATGGTTGACTGGATGCAACTATGTCACAAACTTACAAACTGAAATTGGGAATGCAACCTCTATCTATAATAGTTTTGAAGTTATAAATTTAAGTTTTGAAACTATTCAAGATTTAAATTTTGCATGTTCACCTAATATGCTTAAATTAAAATCCTACAACTTTCACTCATGGTTCATTGGATGCGGCGTTGCCACAAACCTATAAATTTAAGTTGGAATAGCATCCTTATCTCTAACAGTTTTGGAGATATTCAACTTTGAAATTTTTCAATGCCCTTAATTTAAAACTCTACAACTTCCATTTACTGTCCATTATATTGGCAGGTGTCACAAGCCTATACATGCGCATTGAAATTTTGGGTCCATCTGCAATAGTTTGGAAGATAGGGAGTTTTTAAAATTTTAATTGCCCTAATTTGCATAATTATTAACATCATAACTATTCCTAACGATATGCGCAATTTCATCCGTATATCAGTCACCATGGCAAGTTTGCTGGTTTTCGGAATAATAATATCCAGGGGCAGATCCAGACTTTCTAAAATGGGGGTTAGAGTGCAAGAAGGCATGAAGTTCAGCGGGGGGTGGGGGCTCCCCCGCAAGTTTTTGAATGATCAATACTTTCAGACGCGGTTTCCTGGCATTTCAGACTCTATTTTATTTCACATAGACAACTTGATATTTGAGACACATAAAATTCACTAAACAGGGCTTCCATGTCAGCTTTCATATTTCCTTTCATATGTATGACGTACAGGGTTACACAAGTCTCAAATTTTGTACAGGATGGCAAGGCCAGTGCTTCAAAATTTGTACTGGGCCTAGTCTGCCCCTACTCATTCCGGTGAGCACATTTAATGTGATTGCGACAGCATAATGACTGAATGGCTGCAGTTATATCGTTCAAGTTAGTTTATCACTTTTTTTTTTTTTTTGCGTTCACTACGTTCAAATCTGCACATTGTAAGTCTACATTTTTGCGAGCTCTGTTTCTTAAACTTACAATGCCAGTGGATGCAAATATTATCTATAAGACTCAATAAAAAAATAATTGTATCAATATGATTCCTTGCAGCGCCTTTAGCATTCAATGTTGTATTGAAAGCCAAAACATATAAAGCCGACACAACCAAACCAGAAAGGAACTACAAAGATCCAATAATTTTACTGGTTCTGCATACATTCCCGGTTAGACTCTGAAAGTAAAAATTTGAGTTCCTAAGTACCTTAAGGTATGGAGATAGAAATGTGTACATCTACGTTTTTTCCTGCATTTCTAATTTTGATGTAGCTTGATGAAAGTATACATTGTTGAATGTGCATAGTATTGTGCTTATTGAATAAAGTTGCCAACATAAAAGACCTAGGTGTAGGCGGACACGTATTTCATATTTATCTATTTCCCAATAAAATCCAGCATTAAGTTCTAAAAATGTTACTCTGTTGTTCCAAATACCATGAACCTAAAAAGCGTCCCCCAAATTGTCCATGTTAGCCCCATATTGGGATATTAGTCTTCAATATTGAAAATTAAAGATTTGGGACGTGCAAATTAGCAAATTTTGACTTTGCAGTCTCATTATTTTACACCTGATACAGATAAGAACAAATTCGGGGACACTGTAAGTTTCATAGTACATGTATTTTGAAGACTTGGACCTTCTTTTCCCTTTTTTTTCCATAGAGTGCTATTTTTAAATACACAAAATAAAAAAGAAAGCCACTTAAAAGCGCTTCAGACATGCACCTTCTTTTCCCTTTTTTCCCCATAGAGTGCTATTCTTAAATGCACAAAATAAAAAAGAAAGCCACTTCAAAGCACTTCCCTATGTTTCACTATATTTAATAATTAACACAATAATCATTTAACATGTGTCCCAACTGATAGATTAAGACTAAAATTTGCCAAAAAATATACTGTTAAAAACTAAAATGAAAAGAAAATGAGAAAGACAGCTCTAAAGTTGTACCAAACGAATCAACACGGATACATATCAGAATACCTAAAGAGGCGAAATGACTGACCTCATATATTATAATTATGCGTGACTGACGTAGCGATCAGAAAAATCTGTCGCTATTTTCAAAATAAAATGGACAAAAGTCATAACCATAATGGCAACATCAGTAGCATGAGTTACAATATTGCACATATCAAGCCTTTGATGTAATATAAAGCATTTTAATACCATAAAACACACAGGATGTATCTTGAAACGTAACGATTATACATGAAAGTATGAACGGTTTAAAGATCATAGATGTTTAGATATACCTCCAGACAGTAAATTAAATTTGGAAGCGGGGGTAATAGGCTAAGCTGTTTGATTATATCTTCTTATGTTTTATTTCATTTTCTATTTATTTATTTATTTATTCATTCATTCGTTCGTTCGTTCGTTAATTCATTCATTCATTCATTTATTTATTTATTTATTTATTTTGCATGACAGAGTGGGGTTCGATCGAACCCCCTGGATCCGTGAATGTCTGAGAAAAACTCCAGACAAATTTGGTCAGAAAGAAAGAAGGACAGAAAAAGGGATTCTTGGAAAAACAAAATGTCTGGGTTCGCACCCAGACATATAATGACACCTCAATCTACAATAGTTTTAAAGGAACTCATTATTCAACACTGCAGATTTGTGAATTGGCTGAAATGTGTATACACTGACAATTTTCAGTCACTGTTCAATGGATGTGCCCCCCATATATATATATATATATATATATATATATATATATATATATATATATATATATATATATATATATATATATATATATATATAAATATATATATATATATATATATATATATATATATATATAACACCAAGCTTGAGAAGTTGTATTGAGTTTTGAAGCATTATTATAAAAATAAAAGTACATTTCCATTAATTTTTATGAGTCGCATACTTGGGTCAAATGGCTATTATAATGGCTTCACCCTTGACATCTGCCCTTCACTTCTGACGAGTCTCTAATTAATATGCATGAGTAGCGTCACGCAAAATTTGAGGGGTACCGGTGTTCACACGTGCCCAGCCACTGTGTGCCCAGCTTGACCAGCGATACAGACGTTCAAATGCTTAGCGCTCTCTTACCAGTAGTGGGTAAGTTTAAGTTTGTTTCCTTGTAGAATTAACTCAGTATAATTTATATTTTCTTATGGAAATATTTCTTAAAGAAAATAATTATATTAGTCCGTAATTGGATATTACATAATGACCAAGTTACAGACTAGCGACTTCGTAATGCATTTTTTTCGTATGTGTAGAGGCATATCTATATAAGCAAGGAGGGTCCTTGATATGAGCAATTTAAAGTCGACATTCAGTGTGAACGCAGGTAACAGGAGCATTGTCAAGTAGGTTGTTTCACTCCGGAGAGTTAGTAAGCATGTATACGCAGAATTTAAATTTGCAGCTAAAAGTAATTTTTTGGTTGCAGGGCTTTTCTGCTGGATTTACGCAAAGCGTATCTGGTTCATGCAAACCTGTGTTACTTAATACAACGCCAGCACTTTATGCGGCTACGGGCACAAATGCCAGTCGTGTATGGTGTGCAGGCAATTGTGATGAACACATATCATTATCATGGAATGTCGGAATTGCAAGTGTCAACGAATTCAATAAAGATATTAACTATATCGCACCTGTGTGTGTCGCCGTTGGTCCCTGCAAGCAGCGGTAGTCGGGAAAAACTTTCACGAAAAAAAAAATAGTTTCTAAAATGTAACTTTGTTATATATATATATACACAAGTTGGAATGGTTTTTCTCTTTATAATTTTACTGACAGTTGGGAAACTTTATTTGGTCTAAATATTGCACAGCATCAGATGTAATACATGATATATAAATACATGTTTAAACCAGAGAGACTATGTATGAAGACTGAGTAATAGCTATTGTGCAGGCTACCGTGAAAATACACAGTTAGCCCACAGTATTTACAATCATACACTGTAGGATAAACTATTGTTGGTATAGACTAAGAGGGAATGGTACATATAAAAAGCATAAATTAGTATCACCTACAACATACATGGCAGTTATGAATGCTATAATTGGTCTCATGATTGTTAATATTGTAGTTCTTAGCAAGTAAGGAAAAACTTTTAAAAGAGTGGGAAAGGATCTTTGTCAGGACTATTTCAGGTGAGTTACATTCATTAAGTCTGGTATTCTGTGTCTTATACACAGGTGACTATATTTGTGAAGGTGTGGGTTGGTGTTAAGATGGGGATGTCATGAACTGTTGCATTATACCTGCCTGGGGTCACTGCAGTTCTGCTAGGTCACTCAATCTGTGGTTTTTGGTCAGTGAAGTTTAAAAGATTATTAAAGTAATTGAGAAACATATTGATTTAGAATTTATAGTATGTCTTGATTCAAGACAATTTAAATATATCAGTAAATTTAAGCAGACCAAGTTCTTTAAAAAGGGGAGATGTGTGTGCATTGTATCTGCTATTGCTAATCGATCCCACAGGGGGAACCCCCCAGGCAGTTTTTCCATAGTTCAAATAGGATAAGAATAAGGCATGGTAGATCAACAGGAGAGGTCACAATTAGCAATTGTATGTGTCTATGGCTGAATATAAAACCCAATACACAACATTCTTGGGGGCTATTTGTGTGTATTCCCATTAGATTCTATGTTAAAGTAACATTCAGTTCATTGAATAGTTTTGCAGCAAAAGTTACCAAATGAACAGGAGTGTTTTAACTATATACAACCATTTATTATGCGAAATAGGTGTTTCTAGGTACACTGGTTTTAAAGTTATATGTGTGAAAATTACAATGGAAACTAATGGAAATACACATACCTAGCCCGCCTGCCTAGAGCCCTCTACCGGGAACCCACATGAACCAGCTGATCTTGACTTTACCTATTGTAAAATGCTCTTGTGCTGTAGATTTTTTATGTGTTGGAAGTATCAGGCAAGCATTTCTGTTTTGTATAGAAGATCATAAATTTAGTTTTATTCACATTCAATGATAATTCATTCAGAGCTAGCAAGTCACTGACTTTAGTAAGTTCTGTACTTATTTTGTCTGATAGTGGATATTGAGGCAATGTTTCATAATCAAATATGCACATTATGCTTCATAGTTTTGTGTCATCAGCATACATAATTGAAGTGAAATTGCTGACTGTGGGTAGACTATTTATGTCGATGAGGAATAAGAGAGCACATATGATGGATGCTTGGGGAACTCCACTTGTAATTTTCTGACAATGTGATTTAGTGTTTCCAATTTCGACATATTGAGAACCAGTTTCACTCTGTCTTTAAAATTCCACAGTGTTTTGTCTTTTTATAGGGGTATCATAAGATTAATGCTGTCAAAGGCCTTAGAAAGATCTAAGAAAATTGGTAGTTTTATTTTATCAAGTATAGAAGATATTCATCATTATTCAGCACTTCAATATTTGTATTTTTAAACAATACAATTTTGTATAGGCCAAAATTTGCATACATTAAAATCTGACACTTCTCAGTCACTTTATATTGGATGCACCCATAGCACAAACATATAAATTGAAGTTGGAATGACACTTCTGTCTACAACAGTTTCATAGATAATCATCACTGCAATATTGTTTTTCGCCAAAATTTGTATAAAATAAAATTTAACAGTTTTCAAGCACTGTTAAATTAAAATTGAATGGCACATCTATCCATAATGATTTTAAAGATATTCATCAATATTCAACACTAAAATTTGATAGTTTTCAGTTACTATCTCATGGATGCATGCATAGCACAAACATAGACCCCTACAAATTAAAGTTAGAATGGCAGCTCTTTCTATAATAGTTCTGTAGGTTTTCATCATTATTCAACATTTCTCTTTTGTGTGTTACATGAAATTTTGTGCATATATTTAGATGCTGTACATAGGCAAGACCGTACGGTAGAACTCCCAAAGTGTAAATTGAGTGCCCATAGGCATAAATTAAAATCCGACAGTTTCCAGACTCTATTTATTGGATGTGCCCGTAGACCAAACACATAAACTGAAGTTGGAATGGCACCTCTATCTGTAATAGTTTTGTGGATATTCATCATTATTCAATACTTCAATTTTGTGTATTGGCTGGAATTTGCATAATTATCAACCTGTTGACAATTGGAAATGTATGAAAAGCTTCATTGTAGGTGTTACGGTTATACCAAATTTGAAGTTTCTGGCTCACACAACATCATAGTTTAAACCCACACACATTTAAAGTGGAAAGGTAGCCAAGAAATAAAGAAGAGTGGGAAAACAATGTCACACAGACACATATAATAATAATAATAATAATAATAATAATAATGATAATGATAATGATAATGATAATGATAATGATAATGATAATGATAATGATAATGACAATGACAATGACAATGACAATGACAATGACAATAACAATAACAATAATAATAATAATAATAATGAAATATGCAGCGGTATGGGAAAACTCGGAAAATCCAAATTCTAATTTACTCATTTTTTGAAACACATAAATGTAATTCTGGCAATAAAACTCTACATATTATTTTGAATGAATCAATGGAGTGAACATGGTAATTGTACATTGTTCTAATCATACCGGAAAACTATGCAGAATTTGGAGTGGAGTTGAAAGATGGAGTAGAGTTGAAAGAAAGCCATTTAGGGCTAGGAAGATTACCAGACTTTAGAAACAAAACTAAAAGAAAATACAATAAATTTGGTGAATCAAAAACATGACATAATCTATTAGAAGAGAAACTATGTTTTTAAACAAGAGGCCCATGGGTGTAGTACTCTGCTGACATATAAAGGTACATTTTGACTCAGAATTTATGTACAACTATAGGTAGTGCCACCAGTATCATCCTTGATTTGAGATTTTGACCTTCCCATCATCCAAATTTCATCAAGATCCATAAAAAATTAACGATGTTAGAACATTCAGAGGATTTTCATATTTTTACCCCTATATCATATAATATTGTAGGTGGTGCCACCAATATCATACTCGACTTAAGTTTTATGTCTGGTAGCAAACCCAGACATTTTGTTTTTCCAAAAATTCTGTTTTTTCCTTCCTCTTCATGACAAAATTTGTCTGGAATTTTTCTCTGATATGATTATTACAAAAACCACCAAACTTGCAATGGAGACAGACCTGCCAGTAAAATTGTGCATATCATTTGGAATTTCATGATGTTTAAAATTATGCAAATTAGGGACAATTGAAGTTTTAAAAGCTCCATATCTTCCAAACCATTGCAGATAGACACAAAATTTCAATATGCATGTATGGGTTTGACACCTGCCAATATAATGGACAGTAAATGAAAGTTGTAGAATTATAAATTACAGTAATTACGTGCATTGGAAAATTTCAAAGTTGAATATCTCCAAAACTATCATATATAGAGATGCCATTCCAACTTCAATTTATAGGTTTGAACCAAAGATGTAGGATTTTAATTTATGCAAATTAGGTGAATATATGCAAAATATAAATCTTGAATAGCTCCAACATTATTATAGAGAGGCGTCATTCCAACTTCAATTTATGGGTTTGTGAAATAGCTGCATCTAATGCACCATGAACCAAAGTTGCAGAATATTAATTTGTGCAAATTAGGTGAATATGCAAAATTTAAATCTTGAATAGCTTCAAAACTATAATAGATAGAGGTGTTTTATTCCAACTTCAGTTTGTAGGTTTGTGACATAGTCACATCCAATGAACCAAAATTGTCATTATGAAAATCAGATGAATTCACAAAATTTAAATCGTGAGTAACTTTGCCACTATTTTTCAGAGCTGCCATTCCAACTTCAATTTATAGGTTTGGGGCATAGCCACATCTAATGAACCAAAGTTGTAGAATTTTAATTTATGCACATTAGGTGAATACACAAAATTTAAATTCAAAACTATTATGGATACAGCTGCCATTTCAACTTTACTTTGTGGATTATAGGTTTGTGACATAGTTGCATCCAATTAACAATGAACCAAAGTTGTAGAACTTTAATTTATGCAAATAAGGTCTAAACAGAAAATCTAAATCTTGAATGACTTCAAAACTATTATACATAGAAGTACCAATTCACTTTACAGAGGTTCCATTGGAACTTTCAACACATGGTCATGGGGGAAAAGGAGAAGAAACCATGTCTGCAGCCCGACCTGGCCTGTGTTGACATGACCCTGATTTGTACCATCTTCTGGACAATACTGTGGCTGGGACATTCAGACTTCAGTGCAACATGGATTTACAAAACAAAGAACCCACTTCTCTCCCCAGGCAATGGATTCACGCTTGAGCAGCAATGAATGGATCAAGGTGGATAGCTCCACATAACTGACCAATAGCTCCTTGTTGACATGCTTTGAGGTCAAAACTTATATTTGTATGTAAACATTACCCTGGACTTGGCAAATCCCCCTTTGCAAGTCAAGAACATCTTCATAAGTACAGACATTCTACTGGGAGGGGACACACATCCTATGCCAGAACCTGTTCAAAATCCTTGTGGATCTTGTTCTAAGCCTGTCAAAAAAAAAAAAAAAAAAAAAAAAAAAAAAATCGAGATCAAATTTACTGCGAGGCTTGTCTGTTTTGGTTTCACAGAACGTGCATTAATATGTCTAGGAACCAACTGTCTTTCTGGAGTCAGACATCGACTGGTTGGATTTGTGAAACATGCAATATACACCCTAGTTTACCGACTCTTTTTTCAATTTGAGTACTGTTTTGAACATTGAATCTGATGCTAGCGGCAACGACTTTGAATTCAATGCCAGCATAAACGACAGTTCCTTTTTCTTCTATCGAAAGTAACAATTCAAAAACAAAACTTTCGTGCTTATTGTTGAACTCTATAAGTCTAAAAAGTGTGACAAGAAACAGAAACAAGCTTGCCAGTTTCAAGCACTTACATATTCTAAAAATCCACGTATCGTTGCTGTGACTGAGACTTGGTAATCCCCCGAAATACAAAACAGTGAGATTTTACCAAATGGTTATACACTCTTCCGCAAGGAGAGAATCGACCGCAGAGGAGGAGGTGTATTATTGGCCGTGAGAGATGATTTGATCTGCCTGCAACGTCACGACATTGTTTCTCAAAGTGAAACTTTAATCTGTGAACTCAGACCAGAAACAACAAAAAAGTTGTTTCTTGTATTGTATTATCGCCCACCAAACAACAGTGAGAAACTAGGTCTTTGTGTCTGATTTAAACAATGTGCTGGACCAAATAGCTGATTCAGCTCGTGAATTACCTCGCCTGTGCGTACAAGGCGACTTCAACTTCCCTAATATTTAAAGTGTGTGTGTCAACGCACTCTTTCTTTCTTTCTTTCTTTCTTTCTTTCTTTCTTTCTTTCTTTCTTTCTTTCTTTCTTTCTTTCTTTCTTTCTTTTCTTTACAGGCAAATTTGTCCGACATTTCATTTGAAAAGTATTATATGCAAAAACTCCAAACTTGGCACAATTATACTTCTATGGATAAAGTCTGGCCTTTTTATAATGAGAAGTCGATGCTTTTCAAAATTATGCAAATGAGAGCTAATTAAAGTTTTAAATCTTCAATATCTTATATACTATAGTAGATGTGATTCCGAGTGAATAGGAGTTCGATCATAGCAAGGTAAAGGTCATCTTAAGTGTCAAGGTCAAAGGTCATGTCAAGGTCAAAGGTCAATTTTATGCCAAAATGTCATTTTTGAGGTCAAAGTTCACTTCAGGTAGAGGTCATCTCAAGGTTAAAGGTCATTTCAAGGTCAAAGACCACTTTCAATGGTGGCTTTCTTCTAGCCATAACTTGGTCAATTTTTATCCAATTTTGATCATGTTGGGCTCAAATTGTAGCTATTGTAACCCTCCACATTTTTAAATTTACATGTGGCCTCTAAAGTTCAAAGTTCAAGGTCACATGGACCTTTGAAAGTTTCATCCAGTCATAACTTGGCCAATCTCCATCCAATTCTACTCATGTTGGACTCAAATTGTAGGTATTGCTACACTGGACATTTTTATAAGAACATGTAACCTCAAAGAGGCAAATGTCAAGGTCATTTGGCCCTTTGAATGTTTCATCTAGCCATAACTTGGTCAATTTTCATCCAATTTGGGTCATATTTGTCTTAAATTGTGGGTATTGTAACACTGTGCAATTTACATGTGACCTGTAAAGGTCAAAGGTCAAGGTCATTTGAACTTTGAAATTTGCATGCAGCCATAAGCTTAATGGAATGTGAAGCACCAAAGGCTAAAAGTTGTAGCAATTTAAATTATACTAAATAGCACCATTAGAAATTTTAAATCTAGAATAACTTCAAAGCTATAATAGATAGAGATACCATTCCAACTTCTGCTCCTGTGTTATGGAATAGTTGTACATTGCCATATCAATATGCTTTGAAGACACACACACTGATTTGCTATGCAGCAAATCATCTTTCCTAGTAACTGCGCAACTCTTGACCTCCACCCCGTGGTGACCAGTCTGATTTTTATGAACCAGTTCAGGAATTTTCTCTTATCGCAGCTCACAAGATGCTCTACCCATCAGTCTAGGAGCATTTTAGACTTGGTGTTTACCAACACACCTGAAATATTTTCAGACGTGTCTGCTTCTGTCAGCCCTGTGGATTCTTCGAGATGGCCCTAATGGATAAGGACATTAATGTCTGCTGGTTGCAGTGGTGTGATTTAGTGTTTACTGCAGCTGATGTCTTCATACCAAAGGTTAAAGTTCGTGATTCATCAGCTCCAGATTGGATTGACAGTGACGTCATCCATTTATCAAACAAAAAGAACACTGTGTATAGAAAACAAAAACGCAGTGGCTCTCAATATATGAAAGACAAGCTACGTAAACTGACAAACAAACTGAAAAATTTGATCAATGATAAATACTGTGGATATATTGACAGTATGAGTAGCCACTTGCATGAAAACCCTAAACGTTTCTGGTCCTTTAGAAACAAGACAAAAACAAAAAAATCTACCAAACATCATCAAAGGTTGTGGCAAAGAGTTTGTATCATCTGATTCAAAGACTGACGCATTTAACAAGTATTTTCACTCTGTTCTCAACCACAATGGCCAGTCTTTACCAACCCCTAATATCCAGCATCATTCTGATCCACGTTTATCCCATGTTACTTTTTCAGCAGAAGAAATTGCTCAAATTCTCAAAAATTTAGATCCCAACAAAGCAATAGGTCCCGATGGTTTATCTGGAAGGATTCCCAGGGAATGTGCCGATGTTCTAGCTCCTTCTCTGAGAATTCTTTTCGATATATCCATGAGCAAAGGTGCACTTCCCGTACAATGGAAGGAGGCAAATGTTACACCTCTACATAAGAAAGGCCAAAGAGAACCGATTGAAAATGACCGTCCTGTCTCTTTATTATGCCTTGTCAGCAAGATTATGGAGAGAGCTGTTTTGAATCATATTTATCCCTCTCTCAAAAACTCGATATATGCCTTACAACATGGCTTCATAAAAGGAAAATCTTGTTCTACTCAAATGGTTGAGTTCATCCACTTACTGGGGGGAGTACTTGGACAATTGAAATCAAGTAGACGTCCTGTATCTTGATTTTGCCAAAGCTTTCGACAGTGTTCCCCATCACCTATTGATACATAAACTTAAAGGCTTTGGTGTTAACAATAAGTTATTGAAATGGTTGTCAAATTATTTAACTGGTCGTAAACAGCGTGTACAAGTAGAGGGTGCCAATTCCAAATGGCTTTCAGTTACATTTGGTGTCCCTCAGGGGTCCATACTTGGACCGTTTCTATTCTTACTTTATGTGAATGATTTACCTAGCATCGTATCACCTGGGACTACCATGTTTTTATTTGCTGACAACTCAAAGTGTTTTAGGCTAATAAATTCAGTTAACGATGCCATGATTCTTCAGAATGACATTAAAGAACTTCATTTATGGAGTAAGAAATGGGGAATGGGCTTCAATGTCTCAAAGTGCAATATCCTGAGTGGAATGCAGTAAAACCTGTCAAGGCCGAACGCTCCAGGGACTGAGCTAAAGGGTTCGGCTTAGAGAGGTGTTCGGCTATCAGAGGGTTGGGGGGGGGGGAGGGCTGGAGCATGGGGTACAAGTAAGTAAGTGACCATGTGTTTCATCCATAGTGCATTACTATGTACATGTACATGTAATGGTATCTTAACCATATCAAAAAATTATAAATGAAGTCCAGGGTTTGGAATCAAAACTTTATGAAAATTGAATAATTTATGTGGGAAAAGTGAAGAATGTATACATTTGATCATATACATGAACATTTTCATGAAACTTCAGTGTTAATAGGTGTAAATTAATAATATTGCAGAAAGTCTTAAGCTGCTTTCACACTATGGGGAAAAGAAAATAATGTGTAATTCCATACCATTTGCCATATATGTCTGTGTGAAATGTGGGATTCACATTGCTCTCATATGCATCATATATTTCCTTCTTTATCTTCAAAGTTGCATTGACTGACCCTAGGGAAACCTCATACTTGGCAGCCAATTGACGCTGACTTGTTCCACTCGCTGCATCTTGAAGAAGACTATATTTTTCTTTCATCAGACTATATTTTTCTTTCAGTGTTAACACACGTAACTTCCTTTTAGTGGCCATTTTTCATAATCACATTCACTTATCAGCAACCCAAAAAAGCAGCCTGTCTGTATAGATACTAATCTTGAATGAATGTGTAAATGCCCAGTGAGCACCAGCTTCCCATGCACCTGTATGAGCATTAATTAATCCTTTGACACCTAGACCTACATTTATGTCCCAACATAATAGAGTTGATGTACACTTTGTGCTGGGCCGAATCCCTTTACACCTGTACTGGTATGTCCATAAGCATAACTGCTGCTATTGTTTGTGACTTAACTCATTCCACCCTGATGACGCTTTTTCCCGCTAATATCTAAATGTCGTCTGCTAATTGTATTTTACTAATTTAGGGATTATTTTTCAATATTTTGGATGAAACTTGCATGGAAGATCATTCCAAATTATATGCCCATGGTCAACAGCTTTCCTTGGCGCGCTCTGGGCGCATTGCGCCCAGAGCGCGCCAAGGAAAGCTGTTGACTCAGTCTTCTATCAGGGTGGAATGAGTTAAGAGTGTGATTTGTCAATGATAAAGTCGATATAATGGGAAAACAACGCAAGTGTTGGTCCTTTCAATTTAAGCCATAGATGAGCAAGATGCCCAGCTGAGTTGTTTATATTATCAAAGCACATGATCAGACCAACTTCTCTTGATGTGAAAAGAGAAAGTCTGATCTCCCTCAGCAAACACTGTTGTCATAACTGGACTATATTTTGTGTATTCTACTGTTCAGGAAGATGTTACAGGCAATAACCAGGATTACTGATGAGTTAAAGTGTTACAGAGCAATCAATTCCCAGAATATTGACTCCCTTTTGGACAAGTGTTCAGCTTTGACAGGTTAATTTGGTAAATTGGGACTGAAATTTAGTGTTCGGCGTTCAGGGATGAGAGGTGTTCGTGGTTTGCAGGTTTGAACACTCAGCTCTCCCATTAAATAACAATGAAAATAGTTGGGACTGAAAAAAAGCATTCGGGTTAGAGAGGTGTTCAGCTTGGCAGGTTTCACTGTAGAATTCAAAACCCTGTTCAATTCAATTAGAGTATGAGGGACGCTCCCCTTAAACATGTCACTGCTCAGAATGACTTAGGGTTTGAAGTTGTTTCAACGTTAGAATGGACGTCCCATATTAAGCAAGTTTGTGCCAAAGCAAACACAGTTATGGGTGTGATAAAAAGGACATGTGGTTACAGAGCCCGATCAAATGTCACAAAACAATTGTACTGTTCACTTGTAAGGAGCCATATTGAATACGCTACACGTTATATTTTAAGAGTACCACGCAGTGTGCCATACAAAATTCGATTAGAGAGATGCAAGCTTTTACCTTTTTCATACAGGAGGGAAATATCTGACCTGGTGTTTTTATTCAAAAGCTTGAACGGCCACCTACAACTTGATCACCCAGCTCTCTTTCCCACACGCTGTCAAACACGTAAACTTAGATCCTCTACAGATGACATGAAACTAGAGAATAGCCATTGTAACACAGAAGCTTTCCACCATTCTTATGTAAACAGAGTGAAGCTTCTGTGGAACAACTTGACCCCCCATATAAAAAACTCACCGTCCCTACCAGTCTTCAAAAAACGCCTCTCTGAACATTACAATAGACTTTTCTCAACCACTTTCAATGATGAAAACACCTGCAGCTGGGAGACTAAGTGTAGATGTCCATCATGTAGATCTTAACTTTCTACATACATGCAATATTAAATTTTAGTACGTGACCTGTGATTTTTAAACTTTCATTTCATTAATTGGTATCTATCCGACCTTTCACTTGTTCATTTTTCGTGTCATCTACCATCTTATCATTATCCCATCCACCATTAGTAGTTAATCTAGGCGTGTCAACTTGCAAAAGTGATGTCACCTGTTTGACACGTCCTCATCAGCATTATTTTATGTTTAATGCTATATATTTTTATCCTGTCTAATGATGTACACGTATTGCTGATAGAAGTTCAATAAATAAAATAAATACACATTCCCAACTTTAATTTGTATGTTTGCCACAAAACCACATCCAATGCACCATGAACCAAAGTTGTAGGCTTTTAATTAATGCAAATACACAAAATTAAGATCTTAAATAGCTTCAAAACTATTATAGATAGTGGTATCATTCAAACTTCAGTTTATACGCTTGTGACATGGCATATCCAATGAACCAAGTACCAAAGTTAGAGCATTTTAATTCATGCAAACTAGGGTAATATACAAAATTCAGATTGTGTTGAACACGCTCAAAGTGCAGCATTTCATACTGTTCTCATTCTGCAGGCATCTAGATTTGCTGTGAAGCAAATCTTCTTTTCTAGTTGCATCTGCTTTTACTTCTGAAAGCTATGTTTACCTTGGAAATTGTAAGAGTTGTATTTACCACTCATTTTCATGTATATGTGTTGCCTGGTGACCTTGAAAAAAGCTATAAAACTTCCAACTTATGCCCAAGCTCTTTTATTGGATCTCAGCTTTTGGCGGTAAAAGGGGTATAAAATAAGTTTCTGTGCTAGCTTTCAAGAATGACAGAGAAGAAAACTTAACCCTGTGAATAATTTAGTGGGTACTATTTGTATTTTTTGCTTGCACACATATGTATAATTTGCACTGTATCTACCTCTACATACAGGAACATAAAAAGATTGTTACTGGACAACATTTCAACATCATCTGCATAATGTCACTCTGGCATGAATCATTTTTCATCATGCAAATTATCTCCTTATTCTTATATCTTTATTTTGGTGATCTCTTATTGTCCCATATTATTTGGATAAAATGGTCTCTCTGTCGGTATATATATAATTATATGCATGCAATTTAATTTAGTCATTTATGTACCCAGAGTTTCTACTCAAGCAGGTTTAGCTCTTTTCTTTGGTTTAACTATATGCATTCCTTAGGGGACATGACTATGTACCAGCCAATATGTAAATGATTAGTTGACAGGAAATCTGTTTGCTCATAGTTTGGTCCATGATATATATATATATATATATATATATATATATATATATATATATATATATATATATATGTATATATATATATATATATATATATATATATATATATATATATATATATATGTATATATATGTATCTCTCATATAATAAATAAAAACAAAACACAGTCATATAAAAACCTTTAATGAGGGACACCTTGTTTGTTCTTTGGTGATATATAATACTGCAACATGCACGGTTTATCAGTAATTTACATTTAGCTGACAAAAACAATCCCCCATTTACACACTCCGTTCTACATATAATTGACAATGTACATCTGAAGTACATATATGTATGCCCTTGCATAAGATATTACAATAATCTGCCAAATTCAGCTATACAGAACCACAAAAATTAAACTAATTGACATTTGGACCATAACAAATGCTTTCAATGGTTGGGTTTCAAAGTTTCAACAAACCACCAATTCCAGTTAATGTTCTATCCTTTTTTTATCTAATGTTTAAATATAATATAGATGAAACTGTCACAAGGAATATGCCAGCATATTTCAAAAACTGAGTGTATATTTTGTATTATATGTATTTTATACTTGTCAGAAGGCACGGTAACTGCAGTGGCTTGATCCTTATTACAGTAGAGTGTAGCACCTGCTGCAAGGACTACCTCTCATGAGACTGCATGTCTTTTCCACACCATCCTTTTGTGAGGTCACAGTTAATTTTCCTAGTCAATTTACCTGTATTTTAAGACCACATCCAATATGAGACCACTTTTGCTGGCAGTGGGGGGTTGTCCTAAATAGCAAGTGCCCTTTTATTAAGTTTGATAAGTAAAGCGGATCAAAATTGCCAGTAATAACATAAAACAAATCTTTTACATGATGAAAATGTAGCCACTGAATTCAGTATACTAAACAATTTTACCTTCTATACTTAGGACAGTTCAAAACTATTTCAATCAAATTTACCTTTTCACATGTTTATGAAGTATTGTTTGAAAACCTCAAATCTAAAAACAAATTTCCTAGCACATGTACCTAACCATGTAACTTCCTTTCCCCAATCTTTTGGGCTCAATCTCTGGTGCCTTAATTTTCAACATACATGTGCATACTTTTGTATGAGATGAAAAAGTATATGGTTTGCTTGCATCAAGACAGATGGAATTGAAGTGTCAATGATCTGCATTGATTGATTTGCCTCCTGCAAACAAAAGTGACCTAGAAATTTAATTAGTATGTCTTCACCTCATGAGGTACCTTTACCAAATTTGAATAAAATACATTTATGCATAATTTAGAATTTAAAACAGATAGATCTCTTCTCCACAAGTTAGGGCATATTTGGTGCATTGTACCACAACAGACCTTTGTGCCAGAATTGAGAAAATACTTCCAAAACACTCATGAAATATAAATGTATCACCTGATGACTATGCCATCCAGGTTAAACTGATCAAGAATCTAATCAGTTCATACTTATCTGGTCAGGCATGGTTCTGCTAACTTTGCATTAAATCTCAGCATTCTGTATAATCATTTATATAAATTCCGGGTACAAACTTTCCCGAATACACTCCAAATCAGAATTTAAGGAGTTTTGTTTTCCCGATTTTATGCAGGCTTTCATTCAATATTCAATCTGCTACAATTTTTCCCCGAGTTTATCATTCCCGAATCCCCAACTGGTTTTCTGCAGGAAAATTTGGGAATATCTATCCCTTGCGAAAAAATATGATCATACAGTATAACTCCACTCGTCCATATGAAGTACATGTTTGGTTTCATTTGTCCTGATTTGTAAAGTTCCAACCATTTATTGGGGGGGGGGGGGGGGGGGGGAGTAACACACACAAAACATCAAAAGAAGCATGCCTCTAATCTTTTGTGTGGTAATAATTCCATGAGGTTGAAGTTCTCCAATGACATGGCAGATTGCTGAACTGTTGAAGGACATGTATCAAAAGCTTGAGAGTTATTGGTCCCCAGAGATATTTCACTTGTTTCATACAAAGGGATCATGGTTTTTTTTTTTTTTTTTTTACACCATTATTGCTCTCTCAGACAGAAGTGCTCTGACTATCCATTTGAGGACACCTAATGTCCCTACTTCTAATTATAAAGAAAATACATACAATACTACGGGAGATCTGACGATATTGTTTCAAACTGACACATAAGTCTCGCTTTTGTACATCACACTAATTGAACAACTGACATTTATACAATTCACTTAGCTCAGCTATTTTAATCACCCAACAGGAGAAGTTCTCCACAGAACAATTATTCACTATTGTATTCATCCTAATACATGTAACAGCCTTGCTCTACTTAATGCCCCTCCCACCTTCTGGTCTTTTGAGGCATGCCACACGTAGGGCTTCCAAGAACCTGTTTAGCTGTTTAACATACATGTACATCAATCTTACATCTGGGATTGATGTATGTAAAAGAGATAAACACTCTCTTGGAATTTTGGCACAAAATACAATGGCAGAAAAAAATAGCTTCCCAAGTGTTTTCACTGGTAATTTGGGTCAATATCATGTTTACACATGATAATTCTACCACTTAGTAAATCTTGTAGTAATAGTGTCACTGTACTTTGGTGTGAAGAGCAAATTAAAAGGTCTAAATAATAAATTTAAATAAAAATAACAAAGTTAATCAGAAGTAAATGTACAGTTTTATCCTCTCTAGGTTAAATGTTCTACCTTTTTTCTTTGTCTTTTATGATTCTATTTGATTTTATCTGGCATCGTAGATAATGTCACCACAGTCCTACAGCCTTGGTGGTTCCTACGATATGCAAACCACATGGTGTACCATGGGACTTTTTTATCCAAAAATAATGATGCACTATGAATAACATTCTGTGCATATATAATGAAATATTGTTTGTGACACATAAGTTTCCAGAATATGGATCAAGCATAAAATGACAGCATCTCATTTCAAAGTTATCGAGGTCAACAAAATAAACTTCCAAGCTATGATTGGTGTGTGTTACATAACTGTACGGGCTTTGAAAAAAAAAATAAATAAAACAATTGAACCCAACACTCAAGCAAGGCTCAGTCAAGCTGACATCACACATAGAGAAAATTTATATATATATATATATATATATATATATATATATATATATATATATATATATATATATATATATATATATTCCCTTGTTATCGTTATGGTTCATTTTGAGACATAAACTAGGGCAGTGAAAATGCTGAATAAAAACTTGCTCATACAAAAGTATACATAGACCCATACATTTTACATGGATTATGAAAGACGTCTTTTGCTGACTTATTGAGTCACTCTCCAAGGCTCAGATGTAGGTGATTACTTCCTATCCTTTTGTGTAGTGGAGTTAAGCAACAGACTCAGAGAAAACCATCACACATAGTCAGAGTGGTCAGAACTCTCCCCCCTTGACCACTTGTGCTGACAATCGAACACGTGTTGCAGAGATAAAAGATGAATGTGTTGTCACTCGGCAAACCATGTACCCACATAGTATGTGTATCACTGCTCTACAAACCATGTACCCACATAGTATGTGTATCACTGCTCTACAAACCATGTACCCACATAGTATGTGTATCACTGCTCTATAATCATGTCTCTAAGTCCACAAGAAAGAGTGGTGGTGTGAGTTTTTAAAACCCCAGGTCTTTGTATTCAATTAATCACAGTCAACACTGTTTCTATTCCCACAAAATTACTTGTCAGAGTAGACTTTCCTTTATTCTGACATTTAAAGCCAGAGACACACCCAATTGAGACTAAGAGTTTATTGTAGGTCCCCATGCATTGTCTTTAATTAGCATTCAAAGGTCAACACAGTCCATTTCCTCAAGTTATGTTAATGCTTGAATTTCCAACTTAAACTTTGAGACATATCATAAATTATATATCTTTCGGCTAAAATAAGAATAAGTTTCAAAAATGATAAATTACTCTTTTAGAATTTATATTACAGTGCACCTTGAATCTCTAGGTTCTTCGTATATGTATAACAACAGCATGACTGCTGCTGACATAGAAGTACAACAGTTGTCAATGGTTTGCATACCTAGCACCAGAACTGGCTAAATATATTTCTGTTGTCCTTGCATGTGTACACCTGGACATACATATATCAAATGAGACGATCTTACAGGAACCTCTTTTGCATGTTGCAATCTGAGAAGAATAAAGCATACTGGAGTAATTTAAAGTTACACACAGGAACCAACACGTGGCTAAAGCCTCTTTCAGCCTTACCACCCTTGATCCATTACTGAGGGGAAAAAACTTTGTTATTTTGTTTTACTTATAAGTTAAAGTTAAATTACTTCTATACACTATAAATTAATTTACAAACATACATGTTTTTGACAAAAGATATACAAAATCCATGTGACCGCCTACATACTGAAAACACTTTGAACTTTGTACCATACAGTTGTAATCTGCAAAAATATGGTTCTGAACTCAAACTCAGGTGTATAATGTATTAATAATGATGTTAACAAGGCATTTTGATCATTAAAATAACCGTAATGTACTTCTATACCACTTGCTGAGAAGTGACAGTAACAATGCTTGACCTTACACTGCCAAAAATTTGTACTGTTCCAGAAATAATTGTCATGAGTTGGCTAGCAGCAGCTTTTGGGTCCAGGACACACAGGTGATCTGTATTATTATTATTTTTTTGTTGTTGCCTATGGCACCAAAAGGATCAAGACATGCAACTTAAGGAAATAAAAAGTACATAACTGACATTGCCTGGATGGCAAAGGACAAGGTGTCATACAGGGGTCTCAGCATTAAGGAACTGGACCTCACTGTGAAGTCTGAATATTGACTGCCATGTCTCCTTCAGGCTGCAGTGACCTAGAAATCTTTGCAGTGCATCTCCACCTCATCAGATACCTTTGTACCAAATTTGAATAAGGCCAAAAAAAAGTCTGTGTTTGGGGTTTCTCTACCGACCCTTGCCCAAACCCCCCTACCCTAAAACTTTTTATTGATTTTCAAAAAAAAAAAAAAGTCTAGGCAGATTTTCTTCATGAAATGCACAATTTATCCATTTTAAGTCACTTTTCTTCTGTTTTCAGAGCAAAAATTAAAAAAAAAAAAAAAAAAAAAAAGAAGCCTATCTACCTACCCTATTTATTTTTGGCATGTAACCTCAAACACACTATCTATTTTCTTTGGCCTAACGTGTGGCAACACAGGTGACCAAGTGGATATCAGAACAAATGAGACTCAGACTATTAAAGGGTAAAGGGAACAATATTGCTGTCGAGTGAGGTCAAGTATAAACAGGAAGTCCCATTCGACCAAGTATGACAACAGTTTTTGGAGCAGCCGCAAAGTGATGCTGTGAAAAGTGCATTTAACTGTGCACAGTAAGATTCAAAAGAGTTACTACTGTAAATTGCTTTAGTTTCTCTGTACTTTTATTTCCGCTTATTTTGCTGATGGCACAAGACTGTGAAAATAAAAACACAGTGAAATACTATTTTAACATTGTTCGAATAGGATTTATGTCCAAAATAGTGAAATTAAAACTATAGTGAACTGTTAAAAATACAAGAAACATAAAAATTTAAACAGATAAAAATAGAACAATTTACAGTACATGCACAATAAAGTTGTTTTTTTTTCATTTTTTTTTGGGGGGGGGGGGGGGGCAGGTAGACTACACTCTGACTTTGGAAAGGATTCAATTTTAATGGCACATATCACAACAACCCAACCTATTCAATCCAAGTTGTCTGGTATCAAGCTGGGGAGAAGGAACATGCCAAGCAATATCAAAATTGAAAAAGTCACCTCCTCTGCAAACCAGATCAGATACACTTTTTCCCAACAATTGACATGAATTACATACTCAGCTGCTCAGACAAAAACACAAAGACAACATAATAAAGTTGCCAATGCTTAATACATCAGCAATGGTATTGAACACAAAAAGTTATTATGGAAATCCCGAGGGCCTTGGGATTTAATATAAAAATGAGAAGACATTGAAAGAGACAGTGCCTCTCATTTCTAAAAAAAAATCTTCCAAAACAAACAGAAGTAATAGTAAACTGCAGTCACATTCCTGAAAACAGTGAGCCTTCCTCATGCTAGACTCATCACCCGATTATGAGGAAGCCACATGATTTTTTCACTGAATTTTTCCTCCTAGGAATCAGTAACCAGGACATAAAACCTACATGAATGTCACATGACATCTAGCAGCAAAACATAATTTTTCAACTTTGATGGCAAAGTGACATGTTCGATCTTTCTTGCAAGTTGCTGTCCCAATGCTTGCCTGATGGTGCCACGACACTCCTCTTGGAGTTTCCGTGGCCGTCTGAGAACTTGGCTGAAAAACTCGGCATACTGAATAACCATTCTGCGACTGAGCCCTGCCCTGGCAGCATAGTCAGTTCGAAATAATATGTCCCTTAGCGACATTAGGACCTTATACGGCATCTTGGGAGTTGCACAGAGGATTATCTTCACCATCAGAAGACTGTCATTCTTGATAGCATGATACAGCGGCTCCTGTTCCATGTGTGGATGAGGGTCGCCGTACACTGCACAACATTTTTGTGGAAGCTTGACATGGTATGATACAGTGGGATCACAACCCCACTTCACAAGCAACTTGATGATGGGCATATGATTCATGTCACAGGCCAGCTGTAATGCTGTGGTACAGATGTCTGTCATCTGGAAAAATAAAATAATGCTGAAATTATAAACATGAATAAGTATTTGATACAGTTGGTGTTCAGCATGTGTATTTATATTAAACTCCATTTGCGATTCACCACTTAAACTTGTGATGGAAATGAGCTCCAATTTCAGAATTTGTACTGAGTGAAATAAGTTAATTAGTAACAGATTTTGACAGAGTAAGTGAGTGCATAATTTTAACTGGGAATATTCCATGTTTTCATTTTTACATGTTATAAACAATGCATAACCTGCTTGCATGCACATTGTCTCCATTTTTAAGGATAGAACTGCCATATGCACTTCCAAAGGAAGAGTTGCCTTTTTAACCTGCAGCCTGTAATACACATATTTCCTTCCAAGATATTCAACATGAAATTCAATAACCCTTCCCCCCTTGAATTACAACTGAGTCAACATCTTTCCATGGCATGGAATGGGCACTCAGCACCAAACCATGCCAAGGAAAGCTGTTGACCTGAGGCATGTCATCTTGATGTGTCTTTCCTATGATTGTCATTCAAACTGATTTTCATTACTGTTGAAATCCAAATGTAAACATCTTGCCAAGGCCCACTGATATGCTGTAAAATTGATATTTAGCAATTGGGCATAATTTTGCAAAACAATATTTAGGCACAACCAGGGTTAATATTAGTTTAGTAAATTACCATGAGACACCCTCTCTCATGTTAATTTAGTTATTCTGGTCCTTCCATTTTTGACAACTGTGCCTTACAGAACAACTTAATGGTCTACATTGAGACTGCTGCAACCTTACTCCACCTATCCAATTAGATAGCAATACTGTCATAAACAAATTGGGTTCCTGATCTAGACAAGATTCAATATTTAAGAGGCGGTACTGTTCTCTCCCAAGGGTAAAAGAGAGAAACATGCTTCTTTGCCCTCTTTAATGCACATATTTGTGACAACTGGCATGGTAAAATTCAGTCCTACTGTCCACTGGACTGGGAGCTAATATGCGATTGACATCACAACAGTTGTCATAACACAATTACATTGTCTACATGCACAGCAAAGCTATTCTGCCTTTTAAACGGCCAAAATATCTGACACAGTATTCAGTTTCTGTTGAAATGCAGCACAGAGAGTTGCAACCAGAGACCAACTCCTTACAAATAGTAACCATACATATTCATGTTTACTCTTGGATTGAACAGAACACACTACCTCTGATGTGTCCAGTAAAGGATGAAACCAGTCTGGCAGTTTGGTGCATTGTGTGTCTACTTTCATCTACACTCATCTCGTCTTTCTATTGCTAATATTAATGGAGAGATGAAACGCTATGCACACTCATGGCTTAATCTTTTTTTTACTTTTAAACAGACTCAGTTCTACAGAAGATACTTGCCTTATTGACATCACATCCTCTATCTACCAGCATCTCTGCAATGGACAGATACCCGTGGACTGCCGCCGCATGGATAGGGATGTGTGTCACTCCTGCATTAATATCACAGCTCTCCTCATCCAGCAAGGCCTTCACAATTTGTTCATTGCCCTTGTCACATGCCATCCACAGGGCAGTGTCCCCGTCCTTGTCTGGTAAATCAACATCACACCCTGGGTGGTAAAAATATTACATTTTTGTGAAATCGTATTCCTTGGAATGCAACTTGGGGTTCACTCTTAGTTGATAACCAGACCATTTAAAGATTAAAAATACCGTTCAAAGAACGCGGCACCCTTCGGCCGCCTTCAATCTCTTTTGCTGTAAGTGAATAGGAATAGTGTCCCATAGTATCAGGTATAGTTACCTACACAAATACTACTATTGTACACTTGACCTTTGACCTCAAAAACATTAGGTCAAATATAGAGGTATAACCTTGACTTTCAATAGCCTTCTAGATCACCCTATGTTGCTTTTTTTTTTTAAGATTAAGATTTCTAGATGCACAATGTCAATCAGCAAATTTGTGACCACTGTCTGACCTTGAAGTTAGGTCAAGGTCAATTATGCTTGCAGTGGTGTACTATCATATGCAATTTCAAAGTTCTGTCTCAAAAGCTTCTGAAGTTATAGTGGTAAACAAAATTTCAATGAATAGGTCACTGTGACCCAGATACTTGACCTAGTGACCTACTTTGATTCATGACACATTTTTTGGTTATGATACATGAGTGTATAAAATTTCATGTAACTGCCTTAAATACTTCCTTACTTATTCCAATATCACCATTGCGCACTTGACCTTTGAGGTAACAGACCACAGTTGTGATTGGCTGGTTGCCCATCCCAACGGAGATAGTCCGTAATTGTGAAAATACTGTGTTTTCAGCATGCTGTAGCTTCTGTTTAAATAAAGTTAGCTAAGTCAGGTTTGCTGCATCACAGAGTTGTTTCCTTGGTGCTCATATAGGTGCACTGTCTTCCCGGCCAGGTGGGAACTTTATGGTGGGGAAGGACAATAATGTGACCCTGGCAAGAGCACAGTTCATACACCTGTATAAAGCTGACATCCAGGTGTGGTTTCGTATTTCAGTTATCACAAATTAAAGAGCTGGGAATTATATGACAAAAATCCATCCATGTTTTTCTGACATTTTTATCTCTTAAATGCCGTCTCAAAAATTTCTGAAGTTATAGTGGTAAACAAAATTTCAATGAATAGGTCACTGTAACCCAGATACTTGACCTAGTGACCTACTTTTGATTCATGACACATTCTTTGGCTGTGATACATGTGTGTATGAAATTTCATGTAACTGACTTAAAAACTTCCTTACTTATGCCAATACCACCATTGTGCATTTGACCTTTGACCTCAAAAAGTAGGTCAAATATAGAGCCATGACCTCTATTTTCAATAGGCTTCTAGATCATTCTATGAAGCTCCTTGTGTGTAAGATTTAGATTGCTAGATGCAGGCTTTCAATAGATAGAGCGGTAACATTGCTTAGCACGTGACCACTGTGTGACCTTGAGAATTAAGTCCAGGTCAACTATGCTTGCACATAAAGAAGGCCATATAAAAGCGTAATATCATGTGCAATTTGAAAGTCCTGTCTCAAAAATTTCTGAAGTTATGGTGGTAAAACCTCGGGACGGACGGACAGACAGATGGACAGATGGACGGCGCCGGGTACGACAATACCCGTCAGCCTCATAAGGCCGAAGGGTAAAAACTAAGTGACTGTCACATCATGTTGACTCTTCTTACTACCCGGTTCAAAGAGAATTGCAAATCCTACCTCTCTTACTTATGATTACAACTTCAAATAGAAATTTAGGTAAAAAAATTAAGGCAGATGGCAATTTACATCTGAACACTTTTGGGCAATTTTTGAGTAGGAAAGGGTTAAACAAAACATGACCACTTACTAATGAAAAGAATGAATACCATGACACTCCTGAAATAAACTTGTGAAAAAATGGTTTCCTCATCATGCTCATGGCGGACACATGAGATGGGATCTGACAGAACTGATCTTACACATGCCTTGAGGAAAATCCCAGCCAGCCCTTCCTGTGCACACAAAGTAGAATAAGGCTAACCATAAAAATGTGTTCCTTTCTGGTAACCCTCCCTACTGGCTTGGAAACATGACCAAAAAGTGAGGTATGGAATTTCAACAGAGTGCAAAAAAAGAAATTTTTGCTTCCTACTGCCTTTTGTAAGTTTGCGTAATGCAAAATCTAATTTTTTACCCTTAGCTTGGATTTCTCATGGTGAAATTTGCTTGTTTGCTCTTAATTTGGCACTAAAACAGTGAAATAGAATATAATCCTCCCTCCTGCTTCTGTTTTTTGCAGAGTGTAAACAAACCCAAGAGGACAGTGACAGCCCTGTGCTCAGCTGACCCTTCATGAACAAACTGGAGTGATCAATGCCACCTAGTATACAGCTTTCTTTGACCCTTCCACAAAAACATTTCCACCAAGTTTCAGCATGATCTGAATAATAGTTTGGAGTAGATGTCAAAAATAGCAAAAACACACAAAAATCCAATAAAAAGAAAAAAAAATCACAGCACCACCTCCTGAACAAATTAAGGTCTTGGGGTACCCAGAAGTGTCTCCCATGCAATTTCGAAGCAAAACTGACATTTTTTTTTAAAAGAGGCCCATGGGCCTAATGCTTTGCTGGCATCATGGCTATATTGCACCTGTTCATTTCAGAGCTGCAAGTCCTCAAGTGGGTTCTGAACATATAAAGCTTAATGTGAAAATTGTGCACCAGATGGCACTTTGCTTCACATGTGATCATAGCTTATTTGTGCAACTCTTGTGAGGAATATTGTTGCATGTGCCAAGACAACAATGAGTGAGTCAACTCTATGTCCTCAGTGACCTAACGACAGAAGATCAAGGACACCCAGATTATGTAATACAAGAGGTCCATAGGCCTGCCTGGTGCTGTGCTGACATTGCCATTGAAGTCCAAGCTACACCCTGCCATTACAAAATCACCTCTTTCAACTTTACAGGCATGGTGACCTCACAAAAAAGGTCTAGGTCACTGATATCATATATGATACTAGCTTTGGACATTGTTTATATTCCTATGAATTTGGCAAGTCTAATCCAATTACTTATCAAGATATGGAATTTTATATCTTAAAACACATTTTGGCTCATAATTTCCATCAAATTATAGGTGGCACCAGTAATATCATTACCAACTTAGACTTTGCCCCCGCCCCCCCCCCCCCCCCCATCCCATCAAATTTGGTGAAGATCTGCCATAAATTAAAGACGCTACAGTGTTCACAAGATTTTTTTATATTTTGACACCTATGGTGCATTATATTGTAGGTGGCGCCACCAATATCAAACAGAACCTAGAATTTTATAGCCCCTATAAGTCCTGAGGGTTATATTGGGCTAACTTGAAACTTGTGGACAGTACTGCGGTCACAAGATTTTCACATTTTGACCTGTATATTACATAATACTATAGGTGGCGCCACCAGCATTGATGTCGACAAAGACTTTTATACATTTTATAACTCCTAAACATTATATGGGCCTATCTCAAGAATTGTGGGGTGAATAGCATTCACAAGATGACCCCAATATTCAAACTGGCCATTTGTGCTTGACCTTCAATTTCTGAGTTTGATTCAAATTTTGGCACAATATAGAGGGTAAAATGTGTCCCGTGTTTATTTGTTCTTCATTCTGCATCATGCAGGTAAGGGACTGGGTTGATACATGTACAATAGCCCCTCTTTTAAGAGACCACTCCATTGAGAGACAACACTTCCCTTTAAGACCACATTCACCAAAGTTTATCTTTTGTATGTTATTTTACCTCCAGTAAGAGACCACATGCTTTAGACTTGCTGTGGGGTGGTCTCTCAAAACAGGAACTGCTGCAGTTTGCATTGCCTGCATGGCTTGTCAAGTCACAGCTGGAGCAGGACTGGCTCACTGTTGCTACGCAATGTAAAAGGCAGTGATATAAGACTGGAAATACAGCAAATGGTCTGCAGTGCCCTATAGGCCTTTAATAAGCATATGATGAGTTTAGCTGCACATGCAACTCATCAAAGACTGTTGGACAAACTGTTGATGGCCATCAAAATAAAATTTAAAAAAAAAAAAAAAAAATAAATAAATAAAAAATTATAAATAAATACATGAATGTATGTAAAATAAATAAATAAATTCAAATAAACACATTAAGAAAAAAAATAAAAATAAAAACAATACGACTGGAAATGTTGGCCCTTGAATAAAGATTCTACTTATCAAGAACACGCATATACAAGTCACATCTTTAGTTCCATGTGAGTACATGACAATTCAGGAAAATACATGTATGTGTGGTTAGTATAGCATGGGTTAAGGTGTCAGAAAACTGCATGAGGCATACAGCATTTTTCACTTCCTATTTACATGTGTAATAAATAGTCATGTCCATGGTTTTTTCCTGTATAAAGCTGCATGCATGGCTGAATCGATCCATTTTACTCGAACATTCACTGAAATATGTCTACTATTTTGTCACCAAATATTCCTGTTGTATGCCAAAAAATAGATGAACCAGAGATCCCTTGTCTGTGCATTATTAAATTCCCTTCCTGGTTTTGTGACTATTTTCAGGTTCCAAATGATATAATATTATTACAGTACAAAAAAGCATGCTATGCATGGATGACTGTCACCAGCCCACAAGTTTCTTTTTTCTTTCTTCAATTTTATTACTTTTATATTTATATACATGTACCAGGGAAGTGCATTGTTGAATTTCCAAAACTGATTGTGTAACGCACAAAGTGAAAGTGCTTTGAAATACCACTGTAACACTATCACCAAGGGCATCTCATTCAACCTCCAATTTTCTAAAATTCACAAAAAAATTACAATTAAAAAAAAATTTAAATAGGGCTACAGGAATCAAGTTTTATACCTTAGACTCTTTGTCCCTCATAAGGTCATGTTTGACATAAATCAGTTAATAAAAAAGTGCCTAATGAAGTGATGTTAAATTTAAGAACATGTACATGTATATCTTATCCTAAAATGAGTTTATCTGATATTCTGATTATACTGACTATACTGAATTCACAGGAGGTCAAAGGCACAGATGGTTTAGATATAAAATTCTTGCAAACGGTTCGTGGATGCATCTCAGCTCCATTGGTAATGATTTTTCAGTCTTAGTATTGAATCAGACATCTTTCCAAATGTCTTAAAACTTGTGACAGTGAATCCAGGTTTTTTTAAAAATGAGCACCACCTTCACACAAATAATTCTTCCCCTATTCCAGTCTTAAGCATACTTCCTAAAATTTGGGAAATCATGTGTACTCTTATTACATCAGCTTGTCAATCAGGCTTCTAGGAATGCCATTTGTGTGAGACAAATCTAAACATGTTGTTGGATGGTTGCTACATGGCAATGGGTAATGGTCAGCTCATAGGTGCTGTTCATGACCGATTTCAAAAAAGCATTTGATCTTGTAGATCACCAATTACTTCTTGCAAAATTTAAAATGCAGAGATGCTACTTAAATAGCACCTTCAGATAGTTTGAATAAAACTATAGTGTATGTCACAAACATGCACCAATCTGTGTGTATCAACCACATCAGTTCTAAGCAAACAATAATAATCAGATACAAAGTTCCCTAAGGATCCATTCTAGGACCTATATTGTTTTTTCTTTTTATTAAAGATCTCCCTGTATATATAAATGCTCTCAATATATATCTATATCTATATACATATATATTTAAATAAAAAAAAATATATATATATCTGCTGATGACACAAAAATTCATACAGTGGGTAAATGTGTGAAAGAAATTAAAAAGAATTTGAATTTTAAGATAAAGACTGCCGAAACATGGAGTAACAATAATGGATTGCTCATCAACCATCAAAAGTCACAAGCTATCTTATTATCAACTAAGAAGAAACTAGTTAGGAAAATCAGTCCCTTAAAAAATTCAAATTCAAATTTATTACAGTATACTGGATAATGTTGCGAGCTACAAGGAACCTGAATTAGTTATTGTCCAAAATCTATCACAGCAGGAACATGTAACTGCCTTATGTAAGAGAAGAGCACAAAACCTCGGTATATCGTGGGGAAAATGTCATTTCCTTCCACTCTCAACCGGGAAGTTGTACTTCGGTGCTTATGTATTACACCATATTGATAGTGTTGCTGCAGTCCACAGCTGCTCGTACTGTTCAGTTAGGCAAGCATTTGTGCTAATAACAGGCATGGGGTACAGAGGGTGACCCTAAAACATCTGCATGTGCAATAACCCACATAAGGCCTTTTCTGCAATAAAGTATTGTGTATTCGTCTGCACAGTCAATCATCTGTGCTAATAAGATTGCAACTTACTGAAGGTGCAATGATTTAATTCACAAAGTTGGAATGTATCTGGTTTTAAATGTTCATGAACTCTGCAGACATACATCCTTACTACACAAGCCGAATTGGATGGCTATTGAACAGAAAATAAGCACTCTGGGCAGTTTTGGGATCTGGCACAGCCAGCCACTGGGCATTTTTTTTGTTGCGAAACATGTGACATGCTGTTGTATAAGTGCCACAACTTTTTAATTTTTGCCATTCATGCAAAATGATCGACATGACTTTTGTTGAGTAAGACCTTCTCTACATTCTTATGTGGTTTCTTTGTCAATTTAAACAAAAACTTGTGCCCAACACCCTACCAAAGTGAATATATTGATCTCAATCACGAATTGATCAAAACGGTCAAGCCTGTGTGAATATACAATTGCATGGGTACCAGTCCGTGCATTTTCCGTGGTTAGCATCAGGAACGATGGTTCCTCTTTCCTTTTCATATAAGATCAGTTGTGTGTTGTAATTGTCATTAAATAATAGTGGTAGAGTTTGTTTGTTGCTGCAGTAAATAGACGATAAACACATTTTTATCGCCTTCAATGATGAACTGTCAACATGATCAAAACATGCGGCAGTGGTATTTTCCCCTGAGCCATGTTTACCTGTCGCTGACATATTTTATTCTCTTTCAGTGGAAAAATGAGACCCTCTGCTCTATTGTACGCACAGACTGGTAGTATGCAATCATTCTGACCAATTTATAGCATTAAATTTTGTTTCTTGCTTTAACAAATTGTCCGTAATTGTCACTTGTATTCATACAAATGTCGCCCATCTTCCAAGCCAGACTTCACAACACGAGGTAGCGAGTACTCCCGAATGAAGCATCGGTAGAAAAACGATGCATTTGATTGGACGGAGAACACCATGTGATTGATTCCGAACCCCTGACTGACCTAGAATATTCCAGAGAATTGTCTTCAGTAGTTTCTGACTAAAATAAAGCTGTATCTGTTTGAAATAGATGCAGTTTTGGCGGGGTTTCTCTCAGCATTCTGACGATATGAAGAACATGGCAGGTAGACAAAATAAAGATTGTAACTGCGACGATGAAATCACCCTATGTTTTCACAGTTTTGCAAAGCAACATCATTCAAATTGTCACAAACAACAGCCCGATCATTGATTTAAATCATCGTAGAAGGAAAAGACTCATTTTTAATGCAAAATCAAAATAGTGATCGGCAAGAACTGATGTTTCTCTACAATAAAATGTGCATGGCTGCATGTAAATAAACAACATCGGCAATTTGAGATGCCCTTTAGTTAGCCACTTCAAAAGTGCGAGTGTACTTGAAACTGGTGGCAATATGCAATAATGCACTGTGCGAGTACGCTCGATACTGGTATGCTAGGAGTTAAAAAGATTCCCTTGCATACAAATCACTCAATTATATGATGCCTCAGTATAATAGATCTAACATGTCTGCATATGCTAAAGATAAACATAAGGTTTGCCTGTGCTCTACGTCTTGTGCCTGTTCGTACATTTATCAACTTTCACCAAAGACTTCAATGAGGACAAAGGTGCAATGTTATACGTGGGGAACGACCAACCAACTGCAGTACAAAGAGTGTAGCAAGTCTGCTAGTGTTTGAGAGAAAGTGTACTACACATATAATGTTGTCTTTATAATTTCTGTTGTTTTGGGTGTCACATAAAGCACAACTTCTTGCTGACTAACTTTTTATGTGCATTAAGATTTGATTGCATCAGTTTGTACATGTATTTTCAATTGTGAAACTTCCTTTGAGGGTCTCGGGCATGTAATGTGTGATTAGCATGTAAATGCCAACTAGCCAACTACTTGACCCTCACAAAAATAGTCTATTTATATGTATTTCATGAGGCTGTTATTGACTGTTCTTGAGATACCACAGTAACAAGATGGCACTTGAATAGCACTCACCGCACCTCCAAATAAAGTTTCACCAAAATCTAGAATTTGCTGATTTTGCATGAAAAAAAATCGATTGTCTCCTATCTCCATGGAACATTTTGTCTGTTTTAGGTCAAGGTCATCAAACATGATTCCAACCTGAGTCTCATCAACATACATAGTTCTACCATCAAGACACAACATTTTCGTTTCTCCTGTTTTGGAGACTCAAAAAGTTCCTAAAATGTCACAGATTTTCAGACAAAATTGACAATTTTCTTTGATTTCATGCACTTTTTACAAGAACATCCTGGTCACGCGTCTTTGAGGGTTGACACTTGTGTGCTCGATACATCTCCGACATTTGTGAGGTCTGGGCCCCCTTCTTTATACAAGGTCTTCACACTGATAACTTTATGACTAAATGTGACTATTTGGCTGCTGAAAAATTTATGTTAAATTCTGTCGATACATTCTGGGTTTCACAGTTAATCATCAATGGCTGCTCGCAACGGGGAATTAGGAAGTTTTCTAATCTTGATGTATGGTCTGCATGTATGTAGTAGAGTCAGATACTTGGCTAATTTACACAGCTGGGACTAAGATAGTCTGGTCTATAATACTGTGAGAGAAAACTATGCAACGCTGCAACTTGATAGTCCATGTTGGATGCAACATGTGAAAAAACCTGTTCGATACTTCTGATATGGCTAACTTGTACTAAGACAAGTCCTCCAGTTCATTAACACAGCTTTTGATATAGGTACATCATATATATATATATATATATATATATATACTAAATGTGTCAAATATGGTAGTTCAATTTATTTTTTCCTCTTTTTGGTAAATTACAAGGGTTGGCTGAAAAGTTCTAAGTCTAAGTGGGATATCTCAATCAGATTGAAACCAACTTTTGCCAGCAACAACTACAATCATTTAATGAATCATAGACATAAGAACTGCAACTGTGGTGTGATTCGTGTCTTTGTTCCAGACCATCTTGTGAACCTACCCATTGAAATCACCAGAAATGGACAAACTGGGCAGTCATCAAGTACCTGTAACTGAAAGGGCTAATTCCAACACAGATACATGCTGACATGGTCTCCAACTTAGGGGATGATGCCCCTTCCTTTTCCACAGTTAAGAAGTTGGCTGCGGAATTCAACCGTGGCAGAGAGAGCCTTGACGATGATGTGTGTCCAGGAAGGCCTTCAACAACAACCATTCCGGACAACATTACCTGGGTGCATGACATGGTGATGTCTGATCACCATGTCATGCACCAGGGTAATGTCAGTGTTGTGGGCATCTCTCAAGAGAGGGTTGAGCACATTATCACCAAGGAGTTGGGAATGACAAAAATTTTTGCAAGAGGGGTGCTAAAACTCTTGACAGCAGATCTGAAATGTGTCAGATTCCTGGTGTCCCTTAACAATTTATCCCGTTTTGAAATCCCAATGATTTTTTGGCCTGATTTGTACACCTAAATTCAGTCTAACAACGGAAGCATCCAGGATCATCCCCCCCCCCAAAAGCCGAGTCGGTTCCTTCTGCTGGAAAGGTGATGGCTTCAGTCTTTTGGGATTCCAAGGGTATTTGGCTGATTGACTAGCTTGAAAAAGGCTAGACTACTAATGGAAGATATTATGCTAAGCTACTGAGACAGTTGCGTGAAGATATCGTAGCTTTGCAATGGGGAATGCTCACTAAAGAACTCCTCTTCCAGCAAGAAAATGTTCCTGTTCACAAATCGGTGGTTGCCATGTCAGCGATCCATGATTGTGGCTTCGAACTCATTGACCATCCCCCTTATTAACCTGATTTAGCCCCATCAGACTTCCACCTGTTTCCCAAAATGAAAAAGGAACTACCGGATTACCATTTTCCTAGTAATGATGATGTCATTTACGCTGTGAATGACTTTTTTAGGGTGGCTGAAGAAAATTTCTTCTTGACTGGCATCCAGGCCTTGCAGCATTGCTGGCAAAAGTGTGTAAACCTGGAAGGGGCTATGTAGAGAAATAAATGAAAATCATCGATTTTGTATGGGTCTTTCACAGCTAGGCTTAGAACTTTTCCACCAGCCCCCATATCTTGTATATATTTCATTGTAGATATGCTGCAAGCATGCATCCCTACCATGTATTTTTGCTTGTACTACACTAAGTATGTATCAGTTTACGTACAATAAAGCTTATCTTTGTATATTTAATTTATTCTGCTGTACATATAATTTGTTTGAAATGACTGTTACCATGTGATTGATTTCCACAGCGTCAAATCTTATTATCTTGCTTATTTTACAAGTTATTTATAATTGGCAGTTAGAATTCTCGAAGGCAAAACTGATATGTTTGGCCAAAAAAATGTTTTTGATGTGCAAACGGAGTCCGTTTCAATCCTTTGCAAAAATCAAAGTTTATACCCTTTGACGGCATCAAAAGAGCCAGGCCAGGTTTGCTGCTTTTATCATGGTGACAACCATGGTTTCACCAACGACATGCTGTCAAGACCTGAGGGGAAATGATGGCCTGGGCGATCTCTATGTTCATATTGATCCACGTGACTACTCTTCAGCGATAATCATTCAAATAGGTCATATGACGGCCTGACAACATCATCAGCCAATAGAAATGATCATTTGAATAACATTTCTAACCTTTGAAACAGTAATGTTTGGCATAACTTAACCGAATTGGAATCACATTTAGCTGAGGAGAAAGCATTTCACTGATGTAGACGAAGTTCTGCACTTTCCAATGATACCAACCAAGCTGTGTTCAGCCAAGTGATAAAGTCCTACAGTCCAAAAGCAACTACAATTTTACCACTGTTTTTACATTGTTTTGCCAATTTTCAACCATTAAAAATGCATCGTGCAAGGTACATTAGCCCTTAATTTAATTAAATTTGATATTTTTATGTGGCAATAATACATCAACTTAAAAGTACCACAACATTTATTTTGCCAATCATATGAGCCCAAGTTATATGCAAATAAACTTAGGCAGATGTGAGCAGCGCACCTCATTGATGCAGAGATGCCAGTGCCTCCTGGGCAAAAAATACAGAAGAGGGTCGAGATTCAACATATCAAGACTGTTTAAATCCATTTGTAGTATAGATCTGCATCATTTTTTCTACAGAAAGGACAGCCAAAATCTGATTTCAGTATAAATAGGGAAAACTGGCATCTCTGTTGATGCCAGCAAGTAAGTGACCCCTTTGTTCAGATGCACATGGCTAGCCCCGCACAACTACCACAATGCAAGAGCTACTCACACAATGCTGGCATGCAATTTCCCCAGTGCCAGTCTTCAAACACACAGCCATATGCAATGATTGCATTTCTGCCTGTTTTAAAGTGAGCCATGAACCTGATGTGTACATGGTGATTACACATGCTAACATTGGCTAGCCCATTTTTTTAAGGTGCACCAATGCGAAACCAGGCTAGGAATTCGGTCAATTTAGAGAGAGCTGTATGTACTGTATCGTTACAAAAATGCCATTGCTGATGTTTTGGGAGTACTTTTAAAATTTATCACTGTGTTTCAGGTTCTGCCCAATGATCTTTCTTTAATTCCCTGTACTCGAAGAATATGGGTCACACAGTTATTAAACCTGACTGAATGCATCCCAAATGTAAATAAGATGGTCATTCTGACATGATCGCCCAGTAAAAGTATAGTACGATTACTGGTAATTGCTACTCTGAAATACATGTATGTAAAAATGACAAAATTCCCTTGCCCACAGTAGCAAATTTTGGCATGCAAATGTCCATTTGAACCTGATTATTATCCACAGTAAGTAAGTGCCTGTTAAGTACAAGTATAATAACCTGATAGGTATTAAAAAATCAAATGGCCACAGAGAAGGGTACAAAATGTTGGAAGCTGCTCACTGCATAGGGTTTTACTGCACTGGTTATATCATGAATTCCACATCAGATTTACTGGGTACTTACCAGCCTTTATCAAGAGTTGCACAGCTTCAACAAAGTCATGCTGTATAGCGGCAAAGAGAGGAGACCGCTGGTGGTCACTCTCGCAGACATCCACCTTGCTGCCTGAATCCAACAGCAGCTTGATGATCTTGTCACAAAATTTAAAAAAAAAAAAAAAGGAAGGAAGGAAAAAAACTTGTTAAAACATTTGTCCCATATGGAAACCATTTGTTTGGAACTAAGAGTTTTTACCCCCTTGTTTTGAAACACAAAGCAGGCACAATGTAATATGAAGTACTGCAAATGACCAGTTATTCATAACACAGCAAAACCTATTATAATGACACCATTAGTTACGTAATGTTACCTCTAGACCACCATTGCCTAGACCTCTGTGTCTGGGTTGAATGCACAAGAAATCAAGTTGAGTTCACTCACTTCATTGTTCCAAAACCTTATGGTACCGTGGCACCATATATCCGTTCCTATGAATCCATTGTTGACTCCTGGTGCGCATGCTCCTCAATCGTCCTTCCTCTTTTGGGCACCATTACTTGCTTCTCATTCAAGCAGAACTTTAGTGAACTTTTTGTTCCTCATCAAAGTTCTAGTGCTTTACGCTCATTCCCTTCTGCTGAAAATCTTTTCTTAGTGGTCTGGGACTCTTCAGAGACCTAGATAGCTGATGTCTGTCCTGTGGATACCTCTGAAATAATTGGTAGTAGAGCTGATCAAAACCTAGATTTTCAAGATGGCATCCCATCGAACCCACGTGGCTGCCATCTCTACCAGAATCATGATTCTCCAGGCTGAGGCCTGATTGTGAACTACAGCAAGTCCAGTCTTCGTCTGGAGCAAACTTTTGTCCTTCTGGGCATCCAGTTGGACCTGGTTGCCTACCCCTGTTGCCCCTCGGAGGAGAGGTGGAGCAGACTTCAGTCCCTGCTCAGAACCTTTCTGACTGGCCCAGTTCTCTTGGCACAACAATGGCAAGCCCTGTTGGGCTCCCTGTCCCTGAGGGACTCGCAGGTCCCACTCGGTCACCTTCACCCTCACCGCTTGCAGCATGCTCTGTGGGGCAGACAGTCGAAGGACCAAGGCAATCATGCCCCAGTGCCGGTCCTCCCTGAGGACCATCCACACTTTTGAAGGTGGAACATTCAGGAGAATGTTATGTCAGGACAGATTCTGGATCCTTTCCAGGCCCAGCTTACCATCTACATGGACTCTTCACGGTCGAGGTGGAGTGCACAGTTGGAGAGCCGTATGGCACTTCGCGTCTTACCACATAAACTGGTTGGAACTGGAGGCGATACACTAGGAACTCCACATGTAGACCTGTTCATGACACATGAGAATGCGAAACTACTGGTTCACCTGTCACCAATCCCAGCCCCCCAGGCCCTAACAGTGGATGCTCTAGCCATGGACTGGAGCAACTTTTGGGCCTATGCCTTTCCACCTCCGTAGATCCTCCTAAGGGTACTGTGCAAGGTTTGGTCACATGACTGCAATTTGATCCTGGTCGCCTGAGGACAGATTGGTCAATAGACCTCTTGGAATTAAGCATCTAGCCCCCCGCTATGCTTACCAGCATGGCTAAAACTTTTGGTGCAACTGTGGACAGAATTTTTCCACAGGAACCCTTAAGTGCTCGTCATCTACGCTTATCAGTTGTCGCACAGCACATCCGCAACAGAGGTTTCTCGGAATCAGTCGCAGATAGAATTGCCAGAGGGGGCCTTTGATCCTCTCCTCTGACTGTTTACTGGGCTTGTTGGACAGTGTTTTCAGACTGGTGGGCTGAACGGAGTATACATACTTGGTCTCCGCATATTGCAGATATTGCCGACTTCCTGCTTTATCAGTGGGATGTCCTTGGCAAGAGCTCAAGAACAGTGGAGGAATTCCAATCAGCCATCTCGTCAACCCTTGCGAACATCCTCAACATATACATTGGAAGTGATTCTTATCTGTCGGCTCTCATCCCGTCTTACTACACTGTCAGACCTGCAGCTAGGTAGGTCCTACCACGGTGGGACCCTGCACTGGTCTTAGTTATGTTGCAGAAGTGGCCCTTTGAGTGCCCTGAGGACCCCCAATGGGTGGACCTCTAGTACTGGATGTGGAAAACTTGTTTTCTATTGACACTCACTTCAGGGGCTAGAAGAAGTGAGATCCACGCTCTAGCTCATGACTGACGAGTGCCTGACCACTCTCAGATGACACTGAGGCCTCGCTTGGCCTTCCTTGCAAAGAACCATGTGGCTCATGATCCAGATACGGCATTCGGATATTTTACCCTCTGTGCCATGGATACTGCTCTTTCCCCAGAAGAAAGAGCCTTGAGTACATGAGAGCACTGCATTTGTACCTTTCACGCACAGATGGTTTCAGGGGTCAGAGATCTGCCCTCTTTTTACCCCTTGATAACCCATGAAAGGAGCAAGTTTGCAGAAACACGATTTTTTCTTGGATTTAGCAGATGATCCTTATGGCCTACGAGAATGCTCTGCAGTAGCCTGGTGCCTTAGTGCTTGTCTCACTGAGTGCTCATAAGGTGTGAACCTTCAATGCCTCCTGGCCTGCCTCGAGGAATGTCATGGTTGTCAACATCTGATGGGCCTACCACTGGTGATGGTCTAGGACTTTCACCAGGCCCTACTTGTGTGACATGATAGTGCTAGAGGAGGGTATGTGCACCTATGCGGGCATCACAGGCTCCTTTGCTTAGGTTCCTGACACCTGTCCGTAAGGCTCTGACTCCCATCAGGGCAGCCACCATGTTCCAGTTTATGGTGCCCTTGTGGTTTAGACTCGATGCTGTCTTTTGGTTGACACACTTCTCAGTGGGCTTCCTCTGTAAAATTGACCTAATCTCAGACTTGTGTCAAGCAGTCGTTCCTGCTGTCCTGGCTCAGTTACAGCGGGTTGACCCAGATGTTGACTGCCCTATGGAACCATATTCCAGCCCCCTGGCACCCACCAGTTGCATGACTTAGTCCTGTTAGACCTCCAGATCCGAACAAGTAGAAACAGACAGCATCTACCAATGAGGTAAACAGCTATCATATTGTAGAGCAAGTTCCCAGAGGTTCAGTGCAGTCCCATGACTAGTCAGCAAGGACAGTTTCCTAGCTTCAGCTGGATTCTGCTGTTGGCATCCTCAAGTCCACATACCTCTGAGGTTTCCCTTCAGACATCACCTCCTCACACAGACTGATGATACCCCCAAGGCTGTCAGTCCTGGCCATCATTTATGGTCAGTATGCCAGTAACGTAACACCCTCTGCCTTTGCGTCTGTAAATTGGCAATGGTCGTCAAGACGTTATGTTACATAACTAACATGTGAAATTTTTAGTAATTTTGGTATTAGTAAGTATACTTACCTCTCAACCACTAGAGAAGCCCACCTGACCACCCCGCTTCCTTTCTCACAGCTGACATCAACTGACCACTCATTAAAAGAGGAAGGATGATTGGGGAGCATGCGCACCAGGAGTCACCACTGGATCCAAAAGACAGAGAGATGGCACCACAGGACCTCAGGTTTTGGAACAATCAAGTGAGTAAACTCAACTAAATTTCTTAGGCGTTCAACCCAGACACCGAGGTCTGTGCAATGGTGGTCGAGAGGTAAGTATATTTACTTATACCGAAATTACTAAAAATTTCACGTATTACCTGTCAGATATCTCAATATATCAGATAAATGAGTCGACCACGAGGGATTTGACTTACAAGTCCCTCAAAATGCATGTTACCAAGTGAGTATGTCATATATCTGAGTGTGACAATAATGAGGTAATACTGTGTAAACAAATGCTGTATATCCAAGCTTTCCGTGGAAAACTCAAAGACAAAACATGAAATATATACACTTTGAGGCATAGCCAGAAGCGTCAAACGGTTTAAGGACAAAACTAATTAACCTGCCATTATAAGCTCATTTGTAATTTGCAATGACAATAATAACAAAATCAAGACATGATTGTAAAACATAGATGCCCACCTATTGTCATTATGTTTGCCCTCATTACTCCGTTGACAGCATTAAATGGGGCACTCGTGATCTTGGGAAGTGGGTATAGAAACCAAATTCACCAAATTGGCCTTGTGACTTTGTAAATTAAGCCATGGTCACTCTTCTTTGAAGCTGATCTAGCCCTAATAAAAGACTGTAAACATCTACAAAAGCTCTGGCTCCAAAAATTCTGCAGTTATAAAGCAGAAACCAAATTCAGTGATGTGGCTTTGTGACCTTGGAAATTGACTCAAGGTCACTCATTTGAGAACTTCATCGAGCTCTTATAGAAGGTATATTCCTGTGCAATATGAAAGCCTTAGGTGAAATACATCTTTAGCTATCATGCAGAAACCAAGTTCACCAATAAGACTCTAGGTGGGGACCTTGGGACCTTGGGAATTTGGTCAAGGTCATCCATCTTTTAAGCTGACAAAAGTCTAATTGAGGGTTATTACCATGTGCAATATTTATGTCATAACTTAAATTCTGAGTTTCGATGCAGAAACCAAGATCATTAACGTCCCCTTCTGACCTTTGAATTTTGGTCAAGGTCACCCATCTTCGAACTTGTCTTAGCCCTGGATAAGGACTATAATCATGTGCAATATACAGGTCCTGTCATAAAAACTTTTCTCGTTATTGTGCGGAAACCAAAACTTATTACAGTACCTCCGTTACCTTGGAAATCGGGTCAAGGGCAACCATCTTCACACTTCACTGAGCCCTTATACTGGAGTACATACCTGAGCAGTATCAAATGATATCTCAAAAACTTCTTGAGTTATGGTGCGGAAACCAAAGTCTCTCCACTAACCAACTGACATGAACAAAGCTATATGCCCTATCTTTATCGAGGGGGGGGGGAGAGATAATAAATCAGTCTCAGATAACTTACCACCTTTTTAACAGATTTTAAAAGAAAGACTTGCAACTATTGAACTATGCTACAACCAATGGATAGTGTTTTCTCTTATTTTATTATTTTTATTGTCAAGTATTTTACTCAATAATCTTAAATCAATTATCATCAGCTGATAGATTAATTATACATTATAATGCCCTGAAGACCAGAGGCATTTTTTGATTTGTTCTAAGTTTACATCCTCCTCTCCACTCTGCTAAATATTTAAAGTCAATGTGTCCAAAACTGAAATATTTGAATGAATACATATTCTATCAGGATACCTTGTATAAAGTAACCTGAAAGTTTAAACAATCCCTCATTTTTGTAGTAGTCAAATATAGAAAGAGTATAAAATTGCCTACTATGCAAAGCAGAGTACAAATAATCAAAAGTTCACACAAAACTGTTCATCCACTTCACCAGTGAATATCCCTTATCATCTACATATGGAAACCATGTTTTTAGTGTATGTCCTTTAATTTTGTTTACACACTGTACATATAATTGTTTCTAAACAAATATGTGTTATATAAATATATTTTTATGTACTTGGCACCAGGGAAGAGCAGCCTTTGGCTGACTGGGTCACCCAGAATATACTGAAATATATAGAATGATTTAATAATCAATTTGTGTCTTTGGTTTGTCACAACTTTGAGCAAAGGTCGACTTCATAACACTTTGTGTGGAAATTAGTAGGAGTCTTCAATTTTTTTTTTTTTGAGAATCAATGAAACTCACTACATGTGCTAATTTATTACATGTACGTACATCACAGGACCACTTACAAATCAGCAGTTAACTGCTTTTCAACTACATGTACTTATCATGATAGTTCCTTAAAATAGCCATTTAACAGTTTCCTGCTTCAATTAAAATTATCATAATTTTTTGCTCGTACAGGTTGTGTGCTGAGCAACAAATCTGTACCATTAAACCTGATACTGTCCTGATACGACATCGTATGTACATCTATCATCTATGATGGTTGTTCTAAATATTTTGCTATGTACATACATTAATGGGCTGAAACCATGTGCTGCTTAAAGTAAGACCAATTCCACGGCTTTCCTTGGCACAGGTTGGGTGCATGGAACGCTATTGACCCATGACATGATAAAATTACAGGTCCTATCCTACCTACATATCCCACCAAAAATGTTTTTCATTGATGAAAATATTAAAAAAAACAAGAGGACTGTGACAGTCCTGTGCTCAGCTGACCATACATGCACAAACTAAAGTGGTCCTCTGAACTATGATATCAAGGCCACCTCTGTTTCAGACCATGATCACTGTTGCTAACATGTACATATCCCCTTGCTGATAGCAAAAGATTAAAGTAAAATTGCAGCAACACCTTTTGAACAAATTAAGGTCTAGGGGTCCCCACAAGTGTCCCTATGCAATTTGAAGCAATTGAAGATTTTAAAAAAAAATTTTGCTAAAAAATCAACAATAAAATCCATTAAAAATCCAACATTTACCAGACCATGACCATTTGAACAAACCTGGTCGAGATTCACCCAAGGTGCATTCCCACCAAGTTTCCAGTGAATCTGACAGATGGTTTTGGAGAAGTTAAAAATGTGAATTTCCATTCCAATCCCCATTCACTTGTAAACATAAACAGAATGCATGGGTCAGCCAGCAATCACCTGAATTTTAAAAATTTGGCACCAATAAAAAATTAAGAACTAGGAGTGTTCCTGTGTGATATCAAGCAATTGGGTGAGCTGTTTTGGAGAAGATTTTTAAAGATTGCACCTAAAAAGAACAAAAAATTCATAAAAAATCCCAATATCACTGGAGCATGACCATTTTAACAAACTTGGTTAAGACCCACCCAAGGTATATTGCCACCACGTGTGAAGTGAATCTGGTTGACGGTTACGGAGAAGAAGTAGAAAATGTGAATTAGCACTAGAATGCCCATTGACTTAGATACATGTAGGAATCAATAGAAAAGGTGCATTTACCACTAAGTACCCGAATTGAGAAAATCGTTAAAAATCAGGAATCCAAAGCTGTGCCAACTAGTAAACAATTTTTACTGACCCTTTTACAGGGAACACATCCTCAAAGTTTCAATTTAATCTGAGTGGAGGTTCTGGAGAGCACGTCGAAAAAATAGCGAAAAGACAGTTAAAAAAAAAATATTAGGAAAAAATTGCAACGCCACCTGGTGAACACATCAAGAGCTAGGAGTCCATAGGAGTGTTCCTGTAAAATTCATAAAAAATAAAAAAATCACTGGAGCGTGACCATTTGAACATTCTTGGTAGATCTCCTTTGAAACTTAAAAGCTTCATACACTATTCCACCATCCTGACACGGGTATAAACAGGTAAACAGTAATACAATTTACAGACTGTTTTAGAGAAGGAGTTGAAAATGTATTGTGAACGGACAGACAACGCAGCCTTTTAAAAGCTCAGCTGGACTACTAAGTCAGCTGAGCTTAAAATCATTAAAAAAAATATGAAAAAATTGTAGCACCTGGTGAAAAAAGTAGGTATGCCTAGGAGTGCTCCTGTGTGATATCAAACCAATGGGGTGAGTGGTTTCGGAGAAGATTTTTTAAGATTGGTCTAAAAAAGGAAGAAAATTTCACGAAAAATCAAGATATGAATTGAGTGTGACCATTTGAACAAAGATGGAAGAGACTCACCCAAGGTACATTGCCACCAAGTTTGAAGTGAATCTAGTTGACAGTTTTGGAGAAGATATCAAAAATGTAATCATGAAGGGACGGATGGACAATGGACAACTCACCCTACTAAAAGCTCAGCCTGACTAGCAAGTCAGCTGAGCTGAAAATTCAAAAAAAAAAAAAAAAAAAATCAAAAAAATTACTGGACCATGACCATTTGAACACCCTTGGTAGAGACCCACCCAAGGTACATTGCCACCAAGTTTGAAGCAAGTCTACCCAGTGGTTTTGGACAAGAAGTCGAAAATATGAATTGTTGACGAAGGACCAAAAGAAAAGCTCAGCTACTGACAAGCCAGCTGAGCTTAAATACACAGAGAATCATTTACATCTCGGAGCTTTCGGGCGATTTGTGCAGGAAAGGGTCAAGGTAGAAGGGTTGAAGCTGATGACCTTTGACAGAGCTTTTTGACTATGTGGAGTAAGAAAGAGTTAAAGATGTATAGGCATGGGCTGCATTTCAAGACTTTTTTTTTTTTTTTTTGGCTACAAACACTGGTAACACTAGAAATTAGAACTGCTTTTAATTTACACTGACAGCAGACTTTTGTCCTAGTAAGTGAGTCACCAATGAGTTTGGAAGGCACATGGTTACCTAACTCATATATTATGTCACCCATGTAGTGCATGCAAGATCTATTATGACATGAACATACCACAAGTCACATCATTTACTGATGCATCCTTTGGACGGTTAGGCCACTAGATCAGCCAAATGCACAAATGTCATAATTTATGGTACGTTGTTCAACGTTCCTTGACAATTTCACCGCTCACTAGTATTTCAGTTACTCCCTGACAAGCTCAGCCTATGAGCGAAACCGGTTGGAGTTTTTTTCCTATTCTCAAGTCTTTGTTTGTCTTGCTTTGTCTTATGTGACATATTTTAAGACAGCTTCCACTCTGAATATCACCTTAGGAAGTGAAATTATCCAGGAATGGTGACTGGACGTGTATCGCTTTTCTTTTCTCATTATAATTCATGAATGAAAAAGCATTAATTCCCTACATTAACAGGGATTATGATTCACCACCCCCCCCCCCCCCCCCCCCCCCCCATTTTGACAGAACCACCACATAGGACAAATCCAGTTAAATCTACATGTATGTTATGTGGCTACTAAAAAGGAGTGACAGGAGCATTTGCACAAACTAGTCTTGAAAAAACTTATACTGGCTGGGAGAAACTAGCTGAGTGTAGGAGAAAACAAAAATTGGTACTTATGTTTATAATTGTTAATGGAACAGGTCTGTCATACCCAAGAAATCTCTTACAGGGAATAGTCTCAGAATGGACAAAGCTAATAAGAACTTTTGAAGCTAAGAAATCTACATTTTATAATTCTTTCTTTCCATCAACAATCCAAGAATGGAATTTATTACCCTGACGTGTTAAGGACCTTGACCATCCAGACGAGTTCAAGCAGGAACTAAATCAAAACCAAAAACCCAAAAGTGAAGAGATGTATTATACTGGAGTAAGAAAAATTGCTATAATTCATGCCAGAATACGAATAGGCTGCGGCCAGCGGAACAGTGATCTCTACAAAATTAGTGTTGTTGAGACTCCATCATGCTCTTGTGGAGCAGACTCCAAAAATGTTCATCACTTCTTTTTTGAACACAATAGGTATGTTCTATTTAGGAACGAGTTACAACTAAGAATTTTGCCCATTGGCAACTTTAACATGAAAACCATATTGTTTGGCATTGAAAGAAGTGGGATTACAAAAAGACAGAACGAGGAAATCTTTGAGGCTGTTCACAGATGCATTGAGCTTTCTGGAAGGTTCAAATTATAATTCTGTACTACAACTTGGCAAGGGTTTTTTTTTGTGTGTGTGTTTTTTCTACTTTCTGCCACACCATCCTACCTTATCTTATTTGTCCTTTTCTTCTTAGTTGTGGTTCTATTTGATATCTATCTGTGAACTGGTGTTTTGAAATATTCATGTTGGCTTGTGTATACGTACAAGAGGTTTTCATATAGGCTGGTGAGTTTGTTGGCCAAACGTTTTTCTTTTAAAATAAGACATGTTTAAACCAAAAAAAGAGTCAAACAGCCCATCAATGGAGGTCCATTTGCAATGTTTTATCTTTTACAGGAAGATTTTCAAGATATTACTTAACATAATTGGTTCTTTGATAATATTATTGATGTGGTTACTTTAGCAAGTTTAACCGCATATTAAAACTATTGCAATTGAATAAAAAACATCTAAAATTGGAGAAGCACCCATTGAACAATTTTAGTCCACATTTACACAAGAGTGTCCCTATGCAATTTCAAAGCACGTGGTTCTAGATACAATTTTTTAAAGCTTTCCTCAAAGAATCAGAAAAAACTAGAACAGACTGATTTTCCGACAGAAAATCAAATGTCTCCCAGTGAAACACTTACGTCTCTGAATAAGCTACAGGTGATAACAAATTACAAATGACCAAGTTTGCTTGAAAATTACAATCCTATTTTAGCTATCACCTAGATACATTATATTAACAATTTTCATCAAGTTCTTCATGACTTATCACACGGACATCAATTTCACATAAGTGACCCTGTGACCTTGAGAATTTGCTCAAGGTCATCCAAATACAATCCCAACCTAGGTCTTGCCTAGATACATAATCCTAAAAAGTTTCATCAAATTCCATCCTGTTCTTCATGACTTTTCGAATGGAAACCAATTTCACATAAGTGACCCTGTGACCTTGAAAAATAGGTCAAGGTCATCCAAATACAATCCCAACCTAGGTCTTGCCTAGATACATAATACTACCAAGTTTCATCAAATTCCATCAAGTTCTTCAAGACTGATCGCACGGAAACCAATTTCACATTAGTGACCCTGTGACCTTGAGAATTCGCTCAAGGTCATTCAAATACAATCCCAACTTAGGTCTTGCCAAGATACATAATCCTAACAAGTTTCATCAAATTCCATCCTGTTCTTCATGACTTATCGAACGGAAACCAATATCACATAAGTGACCCTGTGACCTTCAAAATTAGGTCATGGTCACCCAAATACAATCCCAACCTAGGTCTTGCCTAGATACATAATACTACCAAGTTTCATCAAATTCCATCAAGTTCTTCAAGACTGATCGCACGGAAACCAATTTCACATAAGTGACCCTGTGACCTTGAGAATTCGCTCAAGGTCATCCAAATACAATCCCAACCTAGGTCTTGCCTAGATACATAATCCTAACAAATTTCATCAAATTCCATCCTGTTCTTCATGACTTATCGCACGGAAACCAATTTCACATAAGCGACCCTGTGACCTTGAAAAATAGGTCAAGGTCATCCAAATACAATCCCAACCTAGGTCTTGCCTAGATACATAATACTACCAAGTTTCATCAAATTCCATCAAGTTCTTCAAGACTGATCGCACGGAAACCAATTTCACATAAGTGACCCTGTGACCTTGAAAATTAAGTCAAGGTCACCCAAATACAATCCCAACCTAGGTCTTGCCTAGATACATAATCCTACCAAGTTTCATCAAATTCTGTCAAGTCCTTCAAGACTTATCGCACGGAAACCAAGTGTTGAAGAACCTGAACAACAACAACCACAACAACAACAACCACAACAACAACAACAACAACAAGCGGAAGAAATGGGCACTTAAACAATATGTCCCCCGGCTTCCAATGGGAGACATACTATCCAAACATGTTGTCAATTTAGATCTTACCTCTATTTTGGCCCTCAAGTCTACAGCAGTGTACAATGGAAGCTGGTTCTTCTTGTTGACGCTGTTGACACTGCACCCTGCAATGTACAAAACAAGACGCCCTTAAAAACCTAATGCACTGCTGACCACCATCACCAAAAAATAACTGCTTAAAATGTATTCCCTCCACGACCTTGGGAAAATAATCTAGGTCACTGTATTATGCTATACCAACCTTTCACACAATACATACTTGTGGTACATTTGGCATCATTTGCCTTTTCCTCTATCACCATATTGAACTAAATGTCCTTTTTTAAAGTGCTTAATGACCTTGAAATATAGATCAAGGTCATACAATTATTGAGTCAAAGTGAGCAAAAAAGTAGGTTTCCAAGTAGAATTTATATACAATGTTCTGAAGTGCAATTTTGATCTGGAGGCTTAATTCTCTTTGCCATTGATGTCCAAGCTACACCCTCCCACTGCAAAATCACCTTTTCCAACTTGACAGGTCTAATGACCAAACAAAAATAAGTCAGTGTCACTGATCTTATTTAAAATATTAGCATTGGCCATGAAAAATATATCCTGTACATTTGGCATGTCTTATTTATTTATGTTTTGAGATATGAGATTTTGTATTTTTCACGACATTTTACTTCATAATTTCTGTCATTTACTGGTGGTCCCGCTAGTATCATAAGCAACTGAGATTTAGAACTCTTCTACAATCACTAAATTTCATGAAGCTCCATAAAAATTTACAAAATCTGGGCGCGAAAATTCCTATGATCCGACGTTCCGGGATAAGCTAAAGCTCTTCTCGGACAAGTGACTTTCAAATCAACTTGACCTGCGGACAAGCTAATTTATTCTTATTTAATTGGACTGAAATTACGTCTGTTTGCATGCATGGCAACATTCATGATGAGCAGTCAGAGCCTTCACGATTCTCCATATGTTGGCGATTACTGTGGTCCGTGTGAACAGAACATACACACTAATGCAGGCATGTGCGTGGGGACGCCAATGCGCAATAGGTGATGATAATCCCCTGGCCTAAAGTAAACAATCCAGGTTTAAACAATTACATGGTCAGCAGTTCTATTTAACAGGACTTGACTACCTACTTGATTTCTGTCAAAACAAGCAGGTATTTTGACTGTTGCGTACATACAACGACGAGATCAAAGGTACCAGCAGTAATGCATTGGGGCGTATTAGCTTTCGCCCTTTCTCGGAGCAAGGGCACAGCACCTCACCGTCAGTCTAATCGGCCCGAATGATGACCAAGTAACATAAAAAAAATTTAAAACTTGCATGGCGAATTCTTGAGCAAATTAGCATCAAAGGCCATTTATCAGTGGGTTCTAAAAGTGTTGGAAAGATCATGTAAAGGTGCCGCAAGTTGACTTCCCGGCCAAACAAAACACAAATCTGCCAGTCACACACAAATGACCGCGTGGAGTAATCTACGGTGAACGGAGCATCATGCTGACTGATCTGTCACACATTCGGCATTTTCTCTCTCCCCCTACCTTCGCGTATTTGCCTGTGACTCCAAATAGGTGTTGCTATAAACACTGGAATCTTTATTTTCGCATGCTGCAATACAAAAACAAAGCTTCCCGTTTGTGTGTGCCCTCCGTAAATTTTGGAAGGTTTACACACGTTCACAGGGTGGAAGCCATGATGAACACACTGTAACACGAGCCGTGATTGGCTCATTTTTGCATGTGATTCAATTGACCAATCAAGTGATGTGTTGTTTGTCAGACCACATGGCCAGGTGCAGCTGTTTGTGTACAGTGGTAGGAAAGATGGTGACCACACACTCGATGTTCTTACAAGAAGACGGATTTCTGATTTGAAATTCTTCATTTGAATTTGAATTTAGAAAACCATTTATTACTGAGAACTTGCCGACACTGTACACACATATTGACAACGATGTACGGATAGCATTCATGGTAGTACGCAAATGATGGCGTCGATGTGCATTCCATCAGCGGCAAGAAGAAAGACGATGCTAAACCAATACAACTATTATAGTATTAATCTGTATTAAATTTATCTGGAACAGCGACTTCCAGGGATTACACAGTATTTTTCATCGTGAGTCACCCTTGGCAAGTAGTTTACTTTTCAATTTGTATTTTTGATATTTTTTGCCAGTTTTACTGTTTGCAGTCATAGCTAGAATGGTGGTAAAAATTGCGAGATTTGCGCCGATTTGCAAGCGACAATAAGTTATTAAGTGCCAAATTAGGGTAAATAGTTTGTCCAGGCCTTTATGTATGGATTGATGAAGAAGAATATTACTATGTTTGTTGCACCAGGTTATATTCGGACAAATGGATTTTGCATACGGACAAGTGGATTTTAAAATTCACTTGTCCTGCCGACGAGTGCTTTTAAAAATTTTTTCGTGCCCTGCAAAATGCTCGACCAGTCACAAGATTTTCACATTTTGACCCATATATTACATAATACTACAGGTGGCGTCACCAACATTGACAAATATTTTTATACACTTTATCAGTCCTAAAAGGTATATGGGCAAACTCAAATGCTGTGGGGTGCAGAGCATTCACAAGGTGACCCCTGTATTCCAACTGGCTATTTGACCTGACCTTTAACTGGGATTGAAAAATAGTGGTGTCCAAAATGTGTCCCACACATCCAGCTTTCCATACATGGTCTTTTTGTTAAAATCAGGTAAAGACTTTTCAAGTTATTGAAGAAGAACAATAAACTTGGACAAACACGAAACTCCATAATCATTGCGTCATGGCAACCCAAAAAGTAGGTCATCAAGTACAATTTTAAGTACAATGTACTCAAGTGCAACTTTGATCTGGAGGCTCAATTCTCTTTGCAATTGATGTCTAAGCTACACCCTCCCATTACAAAATCACCTATTAACTTTACAGGTCTGGTGACCTAATAAATATAGGTCAAGATCACCAATATTATGTAACGTATTAGCACTGGACATGATCTATATATCCTATAAATTTGGTATGCCAAATACAAAAAAGGTACATACTGGCTCATGGGTAAGTCAAATTATTCTTATCTGAACTTGTACTATACAAAATTATATTTGGTTTGGCGTGTATTCTTTATTCATATTGAAGCTCTGCATTTTTAAGCAAACCTTCACTTATTTACCTAATGCATCATTTAACAAATTCATGTATTTTTTTCATAATACGCAACCTTCACTTATTTAGCTAATGCATCATTTGACATTTTCATATATTTTTTCATTATTATGTGGGCTGTCTTTGCAGAATAATTAGCTTAGACAAGGAGCCACCACACATATATGGGTACAGGCTCCGAAACATGTTCTGAGTAGTTACCCATTGAAGACCTTTTGATTTATTTGGGATAATGCAGCCTATATCAAAATTCTACAGAAGAACTTGTGCAATATGGACAATATTTGTATAGATTAGACAGTGACAAGTTATTTAAGGAGTGTAAAGAGTTCGGACTGCAGAATATGGTCACAACTACCAGGAAGTGGTTCTGGACGGAAAGACACAAATACGACATATTTATACCTATGTATTAAAATGACATGTCCATGTGGTTAAACATTAAGTTTTAAAGATATTCAATAATTAGAATTTCAAGTTACTATAATTTACAGGAGTTGAACTTGCATAATTTGAACATGTGGGCTCAACAAAGTCAGGCATATAATTTAAATCACATGTATAGCACTTAGCACTGTAGTCTTGCCAGATTAACATTTCTAGATGACACAGCATCTCAGAAAGATCCAGAACATTAGAACCAAAATAAATGAGACAGGATAAAAGAAATCACACACACACACACACACACACACACACACACACACACACACACACACACACACACACACACACACACACACACACACACATAGTAACAGGAAACCAGACCAAGAACAGAAAATTCTTCTCACTAGATGGTGCCATTTACCTGCCTTGATCAGCATCTCAACAATTTCTGGTTTGTTTCCAAACACAGCACCATGCAAGGGCAGGTCACCATTGTCAGTGGCTAAGTCTAATCTCACTTTGTTATCAAGAAGTAACCTGGTAATATCTGCAATGGAATGACAAACAGACATGGAACAGTGACCATAACTTTTTCTGGAAATATACAGTAGAAGAAGAATAATGTTACTGCAGGTTTGTTTACTTTATTTGATTGAGTGCTATATCAGCACTTCAGTATTATTGTCACATTCACTTGAGTTTTCGAGTTCAAATACAGGGGTATAATACCATGTCAGTCATAGGAAAGTCTTACTAATATCTGCAGTGATACACCTAACTTTGTTTTAATACTGCTGTTTGTGTCCACCTATTCTTTTGCATTTAAACAACATGCACAGTTTCTATATCATTCTTTACTAAAGAGTACCTCTTGAATAAAAACAATAGCAATTACAACATGACTAACAAAAACAAAACAAAATACCCCCCCCCAAAAAAAAGTCAAGGTCAAAAACAATACACAGCGCACATGCCTGTGGTATGATGCATCTCTGCTATACATTTCATTATTCTATCTCTTAGGGTTCTAGGGATATGTTCCTGGACAGACCGATGTCTCAAGAATGATACGCTTATGTAGAAAAACATGACCCATATTCATAAATATCAAACCCAACCATGACAGCAATCAACATTCATCTTCCAGTACCAATGTAAAGAAACAAATTTCACTCCTGACTTGAGACAGGTAGTCACCCATAAAAGGTAACTGGTAGTTTCAAACTGGTCCTCTCAACCTTTGAAACATTCTTCAATAAATACAGACTATAGTGTTTCCAATATGTATAGGCCCAACCACTCAAAATCCAAATTTTATCACTTCTACCAAAAATGAAAAGAGAATTGGTAGGCCTATCACTTTTTTGGTTCTTCTGACTAGTTCATCAGCAGAGTTTATAGCAAAAGTAGAAAGTAGGCCTATATCGTTTTTGTGATATCTATGAATCTGGAACATGATCTAATTAATAAGTTAAGTGATTGAATCACTATTATTGAGTATCAAAATGGACAGATGGCCCCTATCCCCACTAACTCTATTTCACCCTATGCCACTTTCGGTGGCAAGGGACAAAAATACCCCAAAACCCATAAAATAAAAATTTCATGTTTTTATTGGCACACCACACTATCATGTAGACCAACTAAAGAAATCGTTTTTTACCAGTTTCCCCTCCAAATGCACTCTGATATAGTGCTGTCCAGCCATACTGATCAGCAGCATTGAGATCACACCCAGCCTCTATCAGCATCTTCACCATGGTTACATCTTTCTGGCTGGAGCCAAAATACTGACAGGCTACCACAAAAGAAACAAAATTAGGCACAACTATGACACAGAACACCATTTAATGAAAATGCCCTGTCAATATTATAAATGTGGCTGAGGAGGGATGGGATGGGGGGGGGGGGGGGAGTTGGGAACTTTGGGTCATACATTGAAGCTACTATTGACAGACAAAAAAAGCAGCACAAAAATTATTATAATTTGCAGACCAACCACACATTGTAAACTTTCTCAAGACAATACCATATATTCACTTATTTTTGCTGAATCTTTCTTTTCACTTTATTTACTGATGGTACAAAACTGTGAAAACAAACACATGACATCTTAACATGGGTTTCAAAGGACAAATGTTCAAAACAGTGAAATGGAACATGTTAAAAGTTCAGTAAAATGCCTGAAATGCTAAAACGATGAAAGTTTAAACATGAAATTAAGTACATTTCAAGCAATTGGTTCTATGTGTTATTGATCATCCTGATTTTTTTTGGCCATTTCTTGTGACTTATTATAAGCACATATAACTTATGCATTGATTTTTTTTTAACTGGTAAATTATTGGGCTATGGTGAAATTAAACAAAATATTTACATGATACTTTTTATAATTTCTTTGCTGAACTACAGTTAATTTCTCTGCCTAGTCTGACTGTGCACAAGCCTACCTTGCCTGACAGCAGCATGTAGTGGTGTCTGCTTTGTACTTCGCTCAGCTATATTACAGTCACATTTTGCATCCAGCAGCAGAGCCACAATGTCGAGGTGTTGTCCCCTCACTGCTTCTATAAAAATAGACTGAAATTATCATCACAGCAGTATCCCACGCTTTCTTTTGCAGCTTTACAAGTCTAATGCAAGAGTGGAACCCCCATGTAGTTATTCTATAATTCAGATGTGGTAAAAATTAGGCATTGTAAATCAGTTGTAATATACTTTGGGGCAGTAGGTTTTTCAGTCTAGAGAGTATGCCACACATTCGGGATAATTTATTTGATACATAATTAACATGTTTGCTCCAGCTAAGATTATGATCAATTAAGACACCTAAAAAACTAAAGTCTCCAACTCGTTCAACTGGCTGGTTATTTATCATAACATCTGGTAATTGATGAAGAGGCAAGTGTTTCTGTTTTGTATAAATAAATACCAAAATTAATTGATTGTGTTTAAGACATAAAATACCGGATTTAATTAATGAAAATTACTTGCCTGACATAGTTATGACAAAAATTGATACACACTCCTTGAAAGGCTTCTCACAAAATGCTAAGAATCATATTATTAACCACTATGAAATTAACTGTAACATTATTAATTGTCACGTCTGCAACAGACGAAATTAGTCATATGTATTAATATTGTCACTTGGTCTATCAACTTAAGTTTTGTAATCTCTGTTATCATTCAGCCTATAGTAATGTGTTAGAAATCTTATAGCGTATGAGTTTAAATACAGTAATTAAATATAGTATATCTTTAGGGTGGCCTACATGTCAGCGACTCTTCGGAGTCTTAATGTATGGTCTCCTGGTTTTTAAACATATAAATTCATTCTTGTAACACATTGTGTAATTTTGTTTAGACCAAATAAAGCTATTCTATCTATCTTACCACCAAAAAAGATATCCTAAAACAAAATGATGAAATGTCAAGTACATTTCTCACTTTCAATAATCTTGCCCTTAAGCAAATTCTTTTAATACAGGTATATTCATTGCTATCTTTGTGAACTTCATTGATTGTCCATCCTCTTAAACAGTTCAATCGATGTTGTCTTGTCCCCAAACACAATCAAGTATATGCTGTCATATGAGTGTTATACTGTTATATCTACTTCTTAGCCATTTTATAGGACAGCCTAACACTGCAAAACAAGTATGGCATCATTTGGAATCTTTTTTGTGTAAGTGAACAAGTTGCAGCATATATCTGGCTTTGATCTTCCTATGTTGGTATCCACCAGTAGCAGCTATTTAAGGATGGTACTTGCAGAGTTAACTATACTTGTGTGTGTGTATATGTATGTATGTATGTATGTATGTATGTATGTATGTATGTATGTATGTATGTATGTATGTATGTATGTATGTATGGATGGATGGATGGATGGATGTATGTCTGTGTGTGTGTGTGTGTGTGTATGTGTATGTATGTAAGTACATGTATATATTTTTTCAAATCACTGACATTTTGCCTCTGTTTCACTTTAAACATGCTGCAAAGTGCACCTGTTTGTCCTTCAAAATCCTATAAAGTTCTTTTACCTAGAAATGGTGTCACTTGTTTTGTTGAAGCCTGGTTGAGGTTTGCATTAGCCTGGATGAGATGGTGCACAACTTCGGTGTGACCATTCTTGGCTGCCAGGTACAATGCAGTGTAGCCATAGTGTTCTGCTATATTCAAGTCAGCACCTGAACCAGAAGCAACTTGATATAAATGTATCTTCAGGCAGTTTATGTACATGACTTACCAGCAAAAATGACAGAAGCTGAAACAGTAGGTTACATCATTAATTACAGTTCACAGTGGCACATGAAATTTCAAACATCAAATGATGAGACACAAAGTGTTTTGTAAATTCATGTGTTTTTGTTGTTTTCAAATTATGGATAAAAAAAATTGTCATTTTTTTAAAATACAAGTTGCCGATCAGCAATACACATAAAAAAGTTGTAATTTAGCTTGCTTGGAGAACTTTATGTCCCACTTGATTTTACCTGTTCCAGGTAATTTAAATCAAAAGTTTAAATTTTTGGCTATTGTGTATACACTGTATACAGCAGCTCACAGTCAGTATGCATGCTTTACATTTCAGTATTTTTACAGTTTCCATTCAAATTTTCTTTAAATTTGTATCATTTTTTCAAGCCAAAAAATCAGTGATATGGTTAATATGCCCTGATCACACAAAGTGACTGAAACAAACCAATAAATACATTCAACAAGACACATTCTACAATTACATACTTATTATAAGGAAATTAAATTAAAAAAAAAAAAAAAAAAAATAAACCCAGATGAATGAAAACTATTCTTGTAAGAAATTTGAATATGCAGTTTCAAGTAAAGTACATACAATCTGTCAACAATAAACATGTTTTTACCTTTGCTAACAAGCAACTGGACCATATCTGCATGACCCCTGGCTGCTGCCGAGGTTAGGGCTGAAGCTCTCTCGTGATCTTTCCAATTGAGGTCACATTGGCCTTCAATCAATATCTTTGCAACTCCTGCAAAACCCTCACGGGCTGCAGTGATCAGTGGGGTCTGTCCATGGCTATTTGACCTATCTACATCACTACCTGCTTCGACTAATAGTTGCACAATATCTTCATGTCCACGATATGCTGCAGAGTTCAAAGCTGTAGATCCGTGGTTGTTTGTCACATCAAGTTCTGCACTGTGGTCGATGAGCAATTTTGTGATTTTATAGAAGCCTCGCCAGGCCGCCATATTAAGGAGAGACTTCTCCTCAGCATCCATTTTATCCACGTTAGCACCATGACTAATGAGAATCTCACATAAATCATAATGGCCTTTTAGAACTGCAATCTGTAAAGCACTCTGTCCACCGTACTCAAAGTTAACATCTACGTCTGGGGTAATTATCGACTGGACATCCTCAATGTTGTTCCTACTGATGGCATCATGTAGTTGTCTTATGACCCTTCTCTTTTGTCGCTTCTCATATGCTGATTTTCCTCTATCTGTTGAATAAATAATGCCCCATATGAATTAAATAAAGCAAGTTGTAGTTGAAAATGCTTACCAATTGCTTTCTACTCCAAAAGGTGGCAACTAGGGATACAAAACTACTAAATAGTAAATATTTAACAGATTGTAACGTCAAGACTTGACAAAGGCAGAGAATGGTCACCTGTTCAACAGCACATGCACTCAGAAGCTTGGTCATTGGTCTGAATGTGTCAGATATATGTCAGAAATAATGTACATACTACAAAAATTATGTGCTCACCCACGGTATGGATCAGCAGGCTTCTTTGGCCTTTGCCAATTTCTTAGACATTTAATTCATGTTTCATGTATCTTTGCTCTGGGTGCTTGTGTTTTCTTCTCAGGTTTGCAAATGTAACCTGTCAGCCTCCCGCTAGGTGGTGTCATACACCCTGCAATGACATTTGTCCACAGCCATAATCTTCAGCATCACCTTGCACGCTTGTGCATTTGGTACACCTTTCTCACTCTCTTATCCACTGTGAGGACCACCTCTTGTCAGCAGAGCTATCTTTATTTGCCAGAATCATCATGGACTTTCAGGGTTTCCCCCAGAAAAAAATTTTAGGGTACGGAAATATACCAAAGGGATGTCACATGCTGAAGCCATATCACTTGGCTGGGGGCCTGAGGGCCCTCCCTCAGAAAATCTTTTAAATTTGGATGCTCTAGGATTGATTCTGTGGCACTCCAGCAGGGTAAGGGATCAAGAAGGCTTTTAAAGTCTTAATTTTTAGCCCCAGAATGCTTCAGATTGCAGCATTTTGCATGCTACTTTTAAATATTTTAGGGTAGAGAGTCTTATCCTCAGAAAATTTAAGGTACGGAATTTTACCCATACTTTCTGGCAGAAACCCCGACTTTGTAGGTTAACTTTTACCCCTTAACCACCAAGCCAAGGAAATTGCTGGACACCAAGGCAAAATGGGCAAAAATTCTAATACTGTGAATATATAATGGCATTGTGTCCTGTGGGATGCAGAAATAATGTTTTGTTGTCTTTCTTGCAACACCTGAGCAGATTAAAGAGGTTAAAATAGTCCATTATCATTCAATGAAATCAAATAAATGCATGTCCCAAATGAAAATTGGAACAAATTAAAGAATCCTCACCATCCAGGCACTTGCACTGCTCAGCCAATCAAAAGTGTGAACAACTGACCTGCAGCCACACATAGTCAGGTGACTGCACACTCAGGCTGTAGCAACCTAGATTTGTGTGTAAAACATGCCAACAAAATTTCTCCAAAACTTGACAGCTTCGTATACGAGATATTCTCTTCTTCATACCCAAAGTTTGGAACTCGACAAGAGTGCCATTGTGTGGAAGTATGTGATGTCAAAACCTGACATTTAACATGTAAATGAATGGGAAAGCAGGAGTTGTTTTCACCTGGGTCAGTTTCAGATGGGAATTTAAAAATGGAGAATTGGATAGTTCAAATTCCAGAAGGTAGAGAACAGTTGACTGAAATTGGGTACGTATGAATACCTTCGCATTAAGGTAAAAGTAATAGGTAAAGGCATGCTCAGGTATCAGGTAGAGAAGATTAAACAGGAAGTGAATCACACCAAGGGAATGATAAAAGCTACGGCATTGAAAAGTTTCAACAAAGCGTACACAGCAAGAGTACTTTGAGATATAGTTGCAATACCAGGAATGATATATGGCCCAGATGTGATTTCTTTAAACCAGGGAGATTTCCAGGGAATGGAGAAAGCACAGTACGAGATGGGGAAATGGGTACTGGGAGCACCACCAAGTAAGGCAACAGAAGCAGTCCTGGGAGAGTTAGGACGGAATGAAATAACAGACAGGATTGTCAAAGCAAAGTTAAAGTACTGGGAGTATCCACAAGCAGTAAGTGAAGACAGCTGGTGCAGGAAAGTTTACAATCGGGTTGTCAAGGAACAAACATGGGTAAAAGACATAGATAAGTTAGCAGAGAGATATGAACTGAAAGGATATTATGAGGTACATGATTGGAAAGTGTATATAGACTGTTACAGAATGTTTGAAGCAGTGGAGGAAAAGATGGGTCAGGGAAAAGAGTACATAAAACGCATACAGTAAAACCTCTGAATACCGAACACCCTGGGACTGAGACAAAGTGTTCAGGATTTAGAGGTGTTTGCTGTAGAGGGTCCTGAGTTGGGGGTGGGGGCGACCAACCTGGACATGTATTATGAGCATGTATATGCATGGTTGCATAAACAACTCTATTCACTCAATCTAAACACAATATTATTTCTTTTTAAGCACAAAAATGCACACAATCAATTAAATAATTAAGATCCTGGAGTTTAGTGAACATAATTTATTCAGGAAATATATCTTCATAAATAAGCTCTCTTGCTGGTTACTATTAGATGTTCATACATAAACACTACCACCCTCTAATTTACATGCACATGTACCAATTCACAACGCTGTTTCTTCTAAATCATCTTGCACTTGTAATTGTATGGCCACACTATTGCTTGTCAGCCACAAATCCAGCTACAGGCCTAAGGTAGGTGTTGATCCTTTCACAGGTGAAATAGTCAGTACTGTGCATTGTTTTCTATCGTCTATTGACTTTGCAGTGGCTACCACTAAATAATACATATTTCTATTTCATATGCCAAACACCTCCAGTTAGAAACTGAGTTGAGTATATTACCCATGTTGATATGTTTATTGTCCAAATGCTGGCTCCCACAAGAACAACGTTACAGTTCAATTCAATATATAAAACACTTGTTACAAACATGAATAAAGGTGAGATTATAAATGCTACATTATGCACAAGTTCACTTGTAACTTTGTCTTATGTTGTTGGAATACACGTCGAACTCAAACACTCTTGTTTTTTTAAAAAAACGCATGGAATATGCTAAACATATCGGAGGCAACATTCAGACTTAAAAATGTGAAATCGTCTCTGTTTTGGAAGTTGCCTAGCTCAAATCTGCCTCATCAGGTGGGTTGTCCATGTCCTCATTCAACGCTCCATTCACACCAAACACAATGCAATCTCATTCACCTGATTGCTATATTATCGCCCACCCGTAGCAAATTGATCTGAACAAGAGTGAAATGAGCTCCACTAAATGTTTTCTTTTGTGTAAATCTACATGCAAACGTTTTTTTTGAAGTATATGCATATCTATAACGAGATTGTCAAAAATGAAGCGTGTTTACACCAGCCACCATACCGGTTGCCTCACCTCGACTGCTTGCCATTGCCCAAGCAATACTGCCCCCGTTCCTGGGAGCACCACCCTGGCGGTTCATCTGACCGAAACTGGGCCCTGGAAAGCGGCAGAAAGCAACAGAAAACATCAACCGTTGACAAAAAATAACAGAAACCGAAAAAAGGGTATATTTAGTTCATATATAAGGAAAAGATTAGCATAAATAAGATTTTTGTTTGTGGCTCATTTGATGCACCTACAACACAAACTTTTGAATTAAATTTGGAATGGCATCTCTATCCACAAATTTTTGAAGATAGGCCCATTCAACATATATTTTTAAACATTTCAAGTGCCCCTAATTAGCGTAGGCTACATTAAAATTTTACAAATTTTTCTTGTGGTTCGTTGGATGCGCCTATAGCACAAACTAATCACTATAGTGATTGAAGTTTGGAATGGCCCCTAGCTGTGCCTATAACAGTTTTGAAGATATTCAAGGTTTAAATTTTCAAATTGCCCCAATTTTCAAAACTATCACCTTTCGTCTTTAAAAACAGACTTTATGCATACGAATATAATCATGCCAAGTTTGGAGTTTCTATGTTTAATAGTCTTCAAAAAATGTCGGACAAATTTCCTGCTACAGAAAGAAAGAAAGAAAGAAAGAAAGAAAGAAAGAAAGAAAGAAAGAAAGAAAAAGAATAAAAAAGAACCGATGCCTGTAAATTAGGTGGGGGGGGGGGGGGAGGGGAAGGGCGGGACGCTTACTGTAATTTTTCGAAAAAAAAAACAACAGCTTTAGATTTGAAGCAGTCTCAAGTATTGCAAACTCCACTATCCTGTTATGTAAAATTGTTGTCTCTGTGGGGAATTGTTCAGAAAAATTTAAGGAGAGATAATTTATAACAATGAAGCATTTGTCGCGTTTCCCATTAGACCTAAGTATGACAAAGGGGAAACGGGGCAATCAATATTGACGATGAAAATGTCTGAAGAAAAGTGAGAAAGCCGAGATATATGCTTTATTTCATAATTGTTACATTGTAATTCCATATGTATATAGGTTAGACAGGGACAGGTTAGCTTAGGGAGAGTAAAGAGTTCGAACTGCGGAATAGGATATTGACTACTAGGAAGTGGTTCTGGGCAAAAAGACACAAATACAATTGGTATGTCTGCAATGCCCAATACTAACTTTGATATAGAAGTGCACATCAATGTTTATAGTGTTCTAGCTGAGGCCAAACAAAATAATATCTGTGTTTCCCCTATCAGGCTAAGAAAAATGGGTCGGAAGGTAAGCAAATTTTTAGTATTTGTTTATTTATTTTTTCAAATGGCATTTCTGACTACTGGGAATGATATACAGTGACTGAAGTCCTTGTAACATACAGTCTTAAATGTCTTTAAAACACATGGAAAAGAGTTCAATTCACTAAAATTAGCTTTTAATATCTCTGAGACGGATACATGCACTTTGAAATTGATGAACATAAACTGTAACTTGGTTTAATAGTTTTATTACAGTAGTACCTGCTGTTTACGACCACCCCTGCTGCCAGCCCAAATGGTCACATAGTCATGACATTGTTCTCCACAATGAATCTTTCTGAATTTACTTGTCCCATATTTTTGCAGCATATAGACTCTAAATGCCAATTTATCGATTTGTGAATGCAGACCTGTCTATTCTCTTTGTTTCTTATATATTTATTATTTTTTCAGTTTTATTTATTTGCTGTTCTTTCACTGTATTTTTCTGAGTATACATCTGCAATATGTGGAAAAAAATCACAATAACAGTCTGACAATTGAGGTGTTGCATGAGATTAGACCCACACAAGATCTTTTATTCCATACAAATTTGACAGTCTTTATATTTAAAATGTTTGATTTTGAAATAAATTTATCTTGTGAGTGTTGGATTTTGTGATGCTTATGATAGGCTTGTTTTTATTCACAGAATTACCAAAGATAATCTGGCCCCTGTCTGTCATACAACTTTCTTCATAGCCTTCTGCCCAAGTTATTAAATTCCTCAAAAAAGAATTTTTTCTTTGTTATTGTACTTTATTAATTAATGAATTTATTTAACATAGCATGGATGCATGTGGTACTTGTCAAGACTTACTGATTAGTGTGCAATCTAGTGTCATTTTGAAGAATTACAGATAATTCCTAGTCCGAGAAACGCTAAGTAATAGGCCTATAATAATGGGTCGGAGGGTTCACTAATGGGCCAGTTGGGTAATTTTTTTCCAAGCAGATTTTGGTGGGTCGGCAGGTTTGTGACAGGGTCGGTTGGATTAGGGGAAACACAGATATTATTTTATTTGGCCTGAACATGTTTAATAGCCCTACAAGTAGGCTAGTCCTTACCTGTGACACAACTCACGGACAAAGTCGCTGGAGGTACTTTTGTCCGTCATTACAAGCATTATGGCATCAGCTAGTACACACATGCCACTGGATCCAGTCTTCCGTAGGGGGCAGGGGTTGAGAAACGGTTCGTCACAATAAATGTTATTATATATTTCTCATTGGAGTTATTTTCCCCGGCAACCGGTTCTGGGTTCTGACGTGTTGTAGGCCTACCACCAGCTGCTTAATTTTACCATGTTTTTGGACTACTTTCCGCTTTGTTTTGTCCTGAGGTTTCTTCTTTGTTGCAGAGGTCGAAGTACGTTCTACCAGAAGGTGAATATTTTCTACAGAATTAACGATACGTGCGACTGTGATTTTTCTTGTTTGTTTTGATTGTTCCTCATTTTATGGGGGGGGGGGGGGGGGGGAGAGGGAGAATTTCCGAAAATGTAATTTTCCTCTTTTGTTTACCTTGCGGTGCTGCAGCAACAGCACTTTTAAGGACAGCTGGGACATCCTTGAGTTTTGTCCATGTGCAATACCATATGTAGTGCAGTCATACCTAATATAGTAATAAGCTTCCTCATACCTTCCAGTGAACAATGTCTTCTGTTGTCGCGTGGAAGAACTCTTTACTGCCGCCAGAGTAAGATGAGATGGCAAGGGCGTGGTTGACCAGCCTCAGATTGGTCCTCAGACAGTAGTACCAGTAGACGTAGTCTCATCTGTCAGTGATGTATATAGGGGGCCTATATAATAAACACAGTTATACTAGGCTATAGTCTAATAGTGATCACATAGGTCTGCTACTGGGTCCCGGAAAGGGGGGGGGGGCACATACTCAACACCAGGGTGGGTGTGTGCCTCGGACATTTTTTATACAATATCCTATCTTAATCCTAGACCAGGTGTAAAAAGGTACCCTTTCTTAATCCTGTATTGTGTTGAAAGGAGTGCTGCATTGTTGCATCCTAATTGTTACCCCTATCCTAATCCAGCTGTGTACATTTTTTCTTTTTTCTTTTTTTTTTTTGGGGGGGGGCTTTCTAATCCTGGAAGTAATGAAAACAGGGCCTTTTCCGAGGCATGCACATACCCAGTACAATCCTACATGGAAGTAACCTCCCGCCCCCGGGTACTGGGTTCTCCACGTTTGTAGAGAAACTTCAGCACCCGCATCAGGCTCAGGGACAGCTGATGGGGTGTCTTCTGTAGGCTTTTTACCCGCAGCTGGACTTGCAGCTGGCAGAAGGTTTTGCTCTCTCTCGATGAGTCATCAGTAGACACAGCATCTCTGACTCTGTCTGTTGTCTGGGATGCTGTAAAAGCATTGGATGGAATGGCAGCGCTGCGAAATGGATCAACTCTAAAAGCTCTGAAACAATTATATGCTTAACTTAGCTGTACATTTGTACCTGAATGGAAATGAAACACCCAAAAGCACCAGCCATACACATCTTGGCGTCACTCTGTGTTCAAACTTAAATTGGAAAGAATGCATTTTGCGAATCACGGATAAAGCTAGAAGAAGGATTGCACTTCTCAAGCGTTTCCGGCCTTAGGGGAATGTGGGAGGTATCCCCAAAACAGTGTTATGACATGTTGTTTGAGTTGGATAATGTAGGCAGGTGTAATTGGGCAACAAATGTTAAATCATTATTATTCAAATTTTGTTTTCGCACAGTCTGGTTATCACAAGAAGTTGGAAGCATTGCACAGTTCATAGAGGTTTTTTCTCAAATATTGAAGGACAAATACAAATTTGGCATGATTCAGTTACAGAAAACAACAAAAAATTTAATCAGAAAAGAAAATTTACTTTAAAGCAAATCTGTGTGCCTTCAACAGTTGTAAATATTAAATGCTACAACTTTTGTCCTTTGGTACTTCACATTTCATTAAGCTTATGGCTGGATGAAAATTTCAAAGTCCATGACTTTGACCTTTGACCTTTACTGGTCAATGTAAATTGCAATAATGTACAGTGTTACCATACCCACAATTTAAGTCCAACATGATTAGAATTGGATGTAAAATGGTCGAAAAATGGCTGGGTGAAACTTCCAAAGGTCCAAATGACGTTGACCTTTGACCTTTAGGGGTCACATATAGGTTTCAAAATGTACAGTGTTACAATAGCTACAATTTGAGCCCAACATGATCAAAATTTGATAAAAAGTTATGGCCAGAAGAAAGGCACCATCGAAAGTGGCCTTTGACCTTGAGATGACCTCTACCTGTAGTGGACTTTGACCTTTAAAATGACCTTTCGACCTAAAATTGGTCTTTGACCTTGACATGACCTTGACATTTGAGAATTAGCAGGATAACCGTAGATGAAAAGATGATGATGTAAACCTTATAAGTCCTTTTATTAAGGTACCTTTTGCATAAAATACAGCAGAATCCTGTGCCTCTCTCCCATCCTATTTCACAAAGATGTATGTGTGGTTTTTGCCTCAAGCTCGAATCTCCCAAGTGGTCACTGTTAATTGTCTCTGCTTCTTGGGTTTTGTTGGCACCAAAAGGGGTTGGAGTTCAGCCCCTCACTTTAAACCAATAATAATTTGGAAAAGTAATGAAATATTCTTAAATTATGCCAAAAAGACAAAAAGGGCTTGGAGTTTTCCTTAAAATATAGGCTTATAATAGTATAATTGGCAGGTATCAAGAAAAGTGACACACACACATTTTGCCCACTGACCACTGAAAATATGTTAGTTGTCAAAGTCTTGTATGAATGTGGAACTTTCAACACGTGCTACATTATTATGTCAAGATACACAATGACTGAGCCTGGAATGCATATAATACAAACAGGATACCCGAGAATTGGGGGCAGCTTGGAAACAAATATCTTTGGATGTGTGAAACAAACCATACCACTGTTTATATGGGACAAACCACCTAGTTGGAGAGAGACACTTACAGAAGGAGTCCTGCGATGATGTTACATAAGTACAACAGCGTAGAGTATACAGCGAAGTACTGACATGAAATAAAGGAGTCCATATTTCGTATTATGAATATCATACTCATAACATCCGCCGCCGGTTTTAAAGCAATTACAGGCAAAATTACTGTAATTTTAAAATCAGAATGTAGAGAAAATATGATCATTGTCCTTTGCTGAAAGAAAAGTACACAAACAATTCCAAACATATTAGAGTAATGACGACAGAAAAGTCAAGGCCAGCAGAGCTTCCAGAAGTTACTAGACCACAGTTTTAGGTTCTCAGTACCAAATGTTCTTACGTAAGCAAGATCAATCCAATGTCATGACCACAATATGAAAGGAATTGAAAGGAATAAAAAAGGAACTGTTATATGGAGTCTACAAGTTTATTTCTTAAATTCAAAATTACTCTTCAAATTCAATAAGAAAATATTTCTAAAATGTAAGAATGGTACATGCACAAGTCGGGTTGTTCCGCACATATATTATATGCAAGGTAAAAATAGGCAGTCATGGTGATTCGAGAGAGGAGACTTTGTCAAATGTGTAAAATGAATGAGTTGGGATCAGAAATGCACACTATCATGCTCTGTAACAATTCCATATTATCAGAATACAGACAATAACCCTAGGTTTAATTTATCAAAGCTGCCCCCAGTTTTAAATCTTCAATATGTTATATAGTATACAGTCCATTCCACCTAACTTGAGCTCTGGGGGCCGTCTCATTAGTTGTGACCACAGTGCCGGTGGGCCAAACAGCCTATCACTGACCTCTTTGCCCTGCCACTCAACCCGGCTGCTCTAATTAGTGGTGTTGGTAAACAGGTTCACATGGGTGCTGCTGTAGACATTTACATGGGTTTTATTTTCACTTTTGTAGCGTCGAATAATTGGATTTTTTACAAAATTATCCAGCTAAAGGCACACCATTTTACTGTGGAGCTGGCCCTGCTATGTGTCTGCCACCCCACCAAACACACATGACCAGTGACAGTAAATGATTGGTATCAAATGGCCAGCTTATTCCAAAGTCCTGGCAAGTGTAACCACATCAAAATAAACCCTACCCTTTCCTCTTAAGTTTATGTGTATTTTATTACCCCCAATAGATTTCACTCATAATCTAGAGCCTTTATCAACATTGTAAGACCTTTGGGATATTTTTACAGGGGTGTCACATCACGATTAAACTGCAAACAAGCCATAATCCTGGTATATATTTTACAAGATGTGACATCAAAATGACCCTTTGAAAATGCGGCATCCCTGGACTCATTAGGACAGAAATCTTCATTTACTGTCAGTAAAATTTGTATCAAAGGGATATACTGAGTATCCTTATCTTTTAAATGTGGGGTTCTGATTTAAAATTTCTGACAATCATAATAGAATATAATATCTGATCATAATTTGTAATATTCTGACCTTTTTTATTTGTTTCACACATTGTATTAGCAATGCAAATTTGAAAGAATTAGCAAAGAGCATATCCTTTGGGTTCATCACTGAATGAGTTAATTTTGTCATATAAACATTGGCTGCATTGATTGAATGGCTATGTCTGTTTGGTCATTTAATTATAAGTTAATGTTTTCTTTCTGGACACCAGTCAGTTCAGTGGCTCTTAGGAAAAACATTTTGGGCTACATTATTTATATACAATTACACAGTCCAGGAAATGCTCAAGATCCCTGCTCATGCATTCTATCATGTCTGTGTGCCAACTTTCTTTCTTTCTTTCTTTCTTTCTTTCTTTCTTTCTTTCTTTCTTTCTTTCTTTCTTTCTTTCTTTCTTTCTTTCTTTCTTTCTTTCTTTCTTTCTTTCTTTCTTTCTTTCTTTCTTTCTTTCTTTCTTTCTTTCTTTCTTTCTTTCATACCAGCAAATTTGTCCGACACTTTTCTCAGACACTATTATACATAGAAAGTCCAAACTTGGCATGATTGTACCTCCATACGAGGAGTTTGACTGTTTTATACAGAGGAATGAAGATGTTTAAAATTATGCAAATTAGGGGCATTTGAAATTTTAAATCTTGAATATCTTCAAAAGTATAATAGATAGAGATGTCATTCCATCTTCTTCTAGGGGGTTGTAGACCATTGCGCATGTAATGAATCTAAAACAAAAGTTGTAGCAATTTAAATTATGCTAATTAGCAGTATTCGAAATTTTTAATCTTTAATATCTTTAACACTATAATAGATATTGATGTCATTCCAACTTCTTGTAGGGGGTTGTTGACCATTGCGCACCTAATGAATTAAAAAGAAAAGTTGTAGCAATTTAAATTATGCTAAATAGCACCATTAGAAATTTCAAACCTTAAATAACTTCAAAGCAATAAAAGATAGAGACGCCATTCGAACTTCTACCCCTGTGTTATGGAATAGTTGTTCATTGCCATACCAATATGCTTTGAAAACACACACACTGATTTGCCATGCAGCAAATCATCTTTCCTAGTTATAGTTTTATTTTTTATGACGTTCATTGGAAATCACTTATTGTAATAACTTTACAAAAGTTTCAATAAACGTTTTTGAATTGAATTGAATTGAATTGAATTGGTGGTCAGAAAGGTTTGAGTGTTGGTCAGTAAATTCACCCCTCCCTCCCAAATATGAAGAGAAGATAAATCAGGTGATTCTAACTTTACTTTGGCATTTTGTACGTCAGGAAAACATCATCAGTTGGGAATTTGGTGCAGTGGTCAAGATTTGACGCAGTAAGCTCCCCTGCCCACGGGCGCGCCCTAATAAGGGCGTACCACATCCATATAATATTGCTGCCACACTAGACCCGGGATAGACCCGAGATAATGATTCGGGTAGTACCAAGGACAGGTTAATTCGAGAGAACTTGCCACACTATAGTCTGATTTCCCGGGGTGGTTCCAGCTGCATTTGAGTTGTTGTGGCCACACTGTAGATACTAACCCGGTACAGTTCAGGAATGTCCTGAGCTGATGTCAAAGGGCAGCCGTTTATCTCATTAGCAAGGTCACTGTTACCAGATACACCACCTGTGGAGCCCATCCCGAGTCAAGATCTCGCATTGAACCCTCATCATCCAGGGTTTGCCTGGAACATCAACAGTTACTCGATATCATCCCGGGGTAAAATTTCACAGTGTGGCAGAGTTTCTGGAGTTAATCTCGGACTGAACCAGAGATACTTGTCTCTACTGACCAGCGCTCACATGTTATATGCTGAAGTCACAGAGAAAGACTTCATTCTGGAGACTTGAATTGCTAACATCATCTGTGCAGCTACAACCTTTGTATTGAAAGCACTGGTATAAAACATCACCAATTGCCAGCGGACTTATAATTATACCTACAAGCTTTATAAAAACTTGGTGGAGACCACAAGATCCTGGCTTCTCACACTACCATGGAGTTTAGGAACTCTGACCGCCTTTTCAATTTCTCCAGAGGACCCTCACATACTGCAGATGGTACACCAATCCTGTACTTATTCAGACAAAGAGGAGATCTGCTGAACATCCATCCAGACCATACAAAATGTGAGTACTGCCAAACAAGTATCTTTGAGCTACCCCTTCACCTCAAGGCCAATCTCCACACCTTTTGTGGAATGGAGTGCTTAGGGATGGTTCAACATTTTCATCATTTTTGAATTAGTACTTACAGTACGCAAGGGGGGAGGGGGTTAAATGGGTCTGTACACTTTCACAGGATATGGAAAATGATGGTCAATTTTTGGCCTGTTTTGTGCAATTTTGCTATGATTTGGGGGGGGAAAATCATCATTTTTAAAGTACTAATTTGGGGGGAGGGAGGGGGTCATGAAATTTAGTACCCTAAGTACCAATTCAAAAATGATGATAATGTTGAACCATCCCTTAGTGAGAGCCTTTGTACTGGGAAAAAATTTCGGCCCTGCCAAATGATCGATCCAACTGCACCGCGCAATAGAGGTGTACATGCTGACGGGCCATCACAGAACACTCGTTCCCATAATGCACAACAACAATGTTTTATACCAGTGCTTGGCCCTGACACCCTGGATACGGACGAGATTGTATTTGTGTCTTTTTGCCCAGAACCACTTCCTAGTAGTTAATATCCTATTCCGCAGTTCGAACTCTTTACTCTCCATAAGCTAACCTGTCCCTGTCTAACCTGTATACATATGGAATTACTATTGTCTATATTGCACACGTTCCTCTGTAAAATTTTGACATAGGCTGTATCAGCCCAAATAAATTAAAGGGTCTTCAGCGGGTAACTACTCAACATGTTTCGGAGCCTTTTACCCGAGATGTCAGAAATTTTACTGATTCCCCAGCCCTTCAAAGGGACCTCTAAGAAGGATAGTATGAAGTTCATGACACAATTTGAAGCCAATGTCAAATTCAAGAATCTCAAAGATGACCAGCAATTAGGGACATTCCACCTGCTGCTCAGGGACCAAGCCTTAACTTGGTTCGACAATCAACCCCGGCTGATAGAGAGTCTATGCTTAAGCTAAAAAAACTTTCACAGACCGCCATGGCTCCCCAGGCCCATACCATCAAGGTATCCAAGTATGCGACTGATGGAACCACTCAAAGGTCTGACGACACATTTCTGACCAGTGTCTGTAAGAGAAAAAGGAGTGTGTGAGTGATGTGTATGAGGACCCCCCCCCAAAAAAAAGGGGGGGGGGAGGGGCTGCGCAATATATATGGAAATCACAGGGTCCAGCCCTGAGGGAAAAAGATGACTGATGACAGCTTATAGTGACAGATATCAATTTATTGAGTGGTAAATTTATTGACATTCTAAAAGAGTCAATTTTGATTTGTCATATATACAAACATACAACTTTAATATGTATATACACAACAAAGAAACTTAAACATATGAAAATGTTCTATACCAATGTTGATAATGTTAATGTTAAAGCTGACCACTAGAGGTCAGACGTGATAAGTCTGTACCAGTTGGGGAATCTGAGGCCGTGACCTTGTGACACTGATTCACACAAAGATGCGGAGCCAGAGGAAGTAGGAAGGCCTGTTGTCTCCCAGAAACAGGAGCTTCATTTTGGGGCTGCCGTTGTGTCAGTTAACGTTATATAGAGGCCACATGGTTTGGTAAGCTTTCCTTTTAAGTTTGTCAGTCTTACTTTGTAAAACGCCCAAGTAATAATAATAATAATAATAATAATAATAATAATAATAATAATAATAATAATAATAATAATAATAATAATTATAATGATATGTACATGGTATAGTAAATGGTATGCTATGGACCACGTGCTAATTCTCTTAATGCTGTACTGCCTACACAAACCCTTTGTTTGACCAAAGTTGTGTATGGTAAAATGTGTACTTTTTAACATTACTCAGAGAGACATGTACGGGTAAAAGGGTCCGAAACATGTTGAGTAGTTACCCGCTGAAGACCCTTTAATTTATTTGGGCTAATACGGCCTATGTCAAAATTTTACAGAGGAACGTGTGCAATAAGGAAAATAGAACTTCTATGTATATAAGTTAGACAGGGACAGGTTAGCTGTATGGAGAGTAAAGAGTTCGGACTACGGAATAGGGTAATGACTACTAGGAAGTGGTTTTGGACAAAAAGACACAAATACAATTATTTATTGCTAATTTTTATGGTAATTATTGGGAGTGATATGAAATATAACATTTGCATTATGTAGCAAAGGTATCAACCGTAATTATATGGAGATTGTCTCTGATTGCCACGTGTAGTAGTGAACATAGCTTTCTAATGGTAGTACTTTGTCATTCTTGTAGAGAACCGTTATTACCGTCATGACCATCGTTGTCAAGAGAAGTCTATCAGTCTATGACCATCGTTGCATTGTATTGAAGAAGAGACATCATTTTTGAAATCAGCCAGCAAGGGCGGATTTCAAAGTAATCTTAAGATTACATATAGGACCTTCATTATGTTGAAGGGGTGATAGGTTATGATGCTTGGTATCCGATGTCAAAATGAGTTGCTAAAATGCTACATCCAATGGTCTGAAAAGATGCTCATTGCAGAATGCGAACAAAGGAACACAGATTTGTACAAAACAATGACCTAACATAATGTTTACAGTTCCATTTCCATGAAAATGATTGCATTGATGACCCTGGCTTCCCAACGTCCAAACCAACAAGCGATGCGGTACCTGTTCACTGCATGATCAAGACCTTACACAAAATAGTTCTATTTTCAGGTGTACAAAGTTTGCAAATAATTACAATGAACTGAGAACATGGACATATTATGTCATCTGTTATATAGTTCTTTATGATCTTATTATAAAAGTATACTTAAAAAAAGATTGTAGTTTTGGTGCTTTTTTGTTTGTTTTGCTCGGATAGCAATGTATTCCTACATTTTACATTATCATTTTGGCAGAAATAGAGGCGTGGTTCTTGTCAATCAAGCGCAGTGCCGACCAATGGTGGAAGCGTTACCGCTGATAGCTGTTTGAAGTAGATGGATGTGGAAAGATCATACAATTCGTAGCTTAGAAGATGAAAAATATAATTCTAAGTGCTAAAAAGATTAACTTGGATAATAGCTTTCGAGTGATGTATTTGGTTTTTCCTTATGTTCCTTGTATCAAATACAGTAGCTCCGAGAAAGTTTCAAGTGAGCTACGGTAAACAGTACAGGTCGCCTCCATATTGGATATTATTATAGCAATTAAATCAACAGCGCACACTCCCTCCGAAAACTGTATAAATAGGTTTCATTCGCAGATATTGAAGGGGGATGCAATCAATGAAAGGAACAGGTGCCCTTTGGCAGTGTTCCTGCGCATCATGAAAATCAGTAAAAGTTATTTATTGTTTTTAAGGCCCGTAAAAGGCAATAAATTCCAAACATGTGGCATGAAGATTCATTACTTATCGATTTGGGATGGGTTGGATCGAGAGCGTGTGACAATGACAATGAAATCCGCTGAATCAATCATTTTGCCTTTGTCAAAAGCGGGAACGCTGCCAAGTTGTGCGTACACATTTGCGTACACGGATGATCCGCTTTTTCCAGCGTTACAATGCAAAATTATGGCGCACGTGCTTCTGGTAAACGACGCAAATGAAAACAACGGAAGTGTGATTCCAATGCTTAAATAGAATTGTCATATGGCTGGTAGGAATTAGCCAATCATAAGGCTCAAAAAGTGTTGATTATATCCCATAACCATTGATTATGAAAAAGAATGTATCATGAAACTTGATAATGCCTCATTTTTGGGCTGACCTTCACCCTCAATAATCGCAAAAAGGGCCCGCAAAAAGAGTGAATTAAGTAAAACATATAACTCACTCTTTCCGAATTAACCCTTTCAATGTCTAACAATAAAATTTGAAATGATTTACCTGAATTTCCATGATAAAAACTTTCCATTCAAGTACCAGCACGCATTATACCATCAGCCACAAGACTTCTCCGGGTCAGTAGTCCTGATGCATGAGCATATAATGAACGCAAAGCAAACTTTGATTGTGAAATTGTAAAAACACTATGAATAAAAGCAACATACCTCCCAGTACTGTCGGTGCCGTCATTTCTTTGGAAAAATAATTGCTGAGTTGCAATATTATCAAGTTCAATTAGAGGCACGTCATCTTCCATTTTGTGGCAGCTAGCAGATTCACGAACTACCTGAACGCCTGAGCGAAATCACGAATGAAGTGACTCAGAAGTGAAATGACACTGTCACACGTGTGTGTAAGAATTTGATTACGTAACTGACAGATAATACGCTTTCAATCGTGAAATCACTGATCCGACCTAAACACAAATGACCATTCCTACCAGCCAATGACAAATGTGTTATAACATGAAAGGAGACGATTATGGCTATTACAACTGTCTCGTGGCTTCGCCACTCAACAGTTATAAGCCATAATAGTCTCCTTTCATGTTATAACTCTCGCTTGACGATTTGGACACCCTTATTTCACTTGTATCTTGAAATAGACAAGGTTATGAACTCAAAAGACTGTACCACTGCATCATATTTTATGTATACATTTTATTTATTTTATATTTTACATGTGTTTGTAAACGATGATAATTGATATGGACCTGTGTCTGAAATAAAACTATCGTATCGTATCAAAACTACGAACGCCGTTCACAGATTTAGTTCAATGTTACAAAGATGGTTCTTGGTGCTGGACCAGTGCCAACGTTTACGCGGAGAAATATGTGAAATACAGTTCGCAGTTGATACAGCCTAATAAGGAGGTGGGGGGGGGGGGGGGAGGAGGAGAGCCTAATAATAATAATAATAATAATAATAATAATAATAATAATAATAATAATAATAATAATAATAATAATAATAATAATAATAATAATAATAATAATAATAATAAAAAGAGGCCATGATTTTCCAGTGCGAATTAACTTTTGTGCGTGCCCATGGTCCGATGGTCCAAAATGATAAATAGATAAAACATGCAGGTAACTTAAGCCTAGAAACAAACACAACATATGGTCTATATGCTAATGCAGGCAAATCATAATTATAATTAATATTGAATAAAAAGTTACAAATGTGCCAATGTAAAAGAGTTTAATGACTAAAAGTTTGTTGATTGTCCCAAGGATTGATTCAGTCTATTCAGGGACCTGCTATTAAGACTAAGTCTACACGTCCATGGTCTACCAAAATATGGTTTGTGAAGTGGTCTTAACCCCTAGCGCACCGCCACTGTGCCAGTATCTGATTTGGCACACCGTGTGCCATGGGGCAGTTTTTTTACTGTCTTGGACAACAAGCGGCATGCATAAAGGGGGGTAGGGGGGGGGGTTCAGTACGCTGGTACAGGTAATTATTTTTCTAGAGTACGCAGTACGGAAAATAAAAATCTTTCAAAATTTTGGATAGTACGAAGTACATAAAATAAGAGGGCTTCCAGTACGGCAGTACGGTAAATAAAAAGCCCCAGTACGCCAGTACGGGAAACTCCTTTCCCACCCTCTGCATACTGAACACGCCTGGTCTCTGTTATTTTTGCGATTCATTCCACGTGATGAAATGGTGAGAAATTACATGATTTGTATTTCTGTGCACTTTCTATTTCAATTTACCTGAAAAATTTGATGCCAAGGTGTCAAGAGTCTGATCTTAAGTGCGGTCACTTTTTTTGACTAAGCAACACGGTACAGGCCGTGCAACACAACACAAGCGAGTGCACACAGCCTGTCAGTCACAGGCATGGTTTTCCGCTATGTTGTACGTATATTTTTACGGCCTGCGATCATGAATTTCATTCCTTTCTTGTTCTATCATACAGATTTGTTCCATTCAAACAATTTAATAAAATCAAAACAACAAAATTTTGTAAAAAATTACCAACAAGACAATACAAGAGCACGTCCAGCATGGAAACTAAGTGAATGTTGCGGGTTACTCAGTTGCATGTTCAACTGGTTTACATACATGTATGCCTGTGGTCATATCCTCTTTCACAAGTTTGGACTGGAGATCAGAAAGTTGCAGTCAACATGATGCACAAAAGTTTGTAGTGGACATGGTGGACTGTTTGCATGAGAATATTGCAAAATTGACCAGAAGATTGATGTAAAGTATCATGAAACTGAATACAACAAATGAGAACTGCAATGTTAGTGATAGGTTTGGGTCTTTTCTATGAGAGGTGATGGAAATATGTGTCCATGCTATGTAAAATCCTGTAATGTTGTGGTTGTATTGTTTTTTCTTTTGTTTAACTGAGGCAAAAATACCATGCACTGAAAGTATTGGAAAAGGGTACAATGCGTGACCTCTATTATTCTGAAGACAGCATGGAATGCCAAATACTGTGGCAGTAGTAATTCTGATGTTCAACTATGCCAGTTTCATGCAGTAAATTCTTTTTCTTTTTTATATGTCACAAATATGACAACTGAATGTGGAGAGATGTTCCATAGAAAATGATAGGAATGTTGTAATGTTATTATTCACTCTTGATGTGTGGAGACACAATGAGTTACATTTTTCAACCGTCCTTAAAGTGGTGGGTCTTCATTGAGGTATTGGCCCATTATATATTTATGTAAACGATTTTTATATTTTGTGTTTAATAGTGTGGCTGGCAAAGTTTTGGAAGCAGATAGTTTTCAACCATGGTTGCTGATCCAGTTGAAGATTCTGTAGTTACAAGACATCCGTATTTGCTCAAAGGAAAGTTTTTAATTGCAACTACAAAAGTAGAATTCATGATGGCACTAAACCTTGTTACTGTTTATAAATACCTATATTATATTCTCTGGTAACTTAAAAACAATTGTACAGAGTATAAAAAATTACCAAAATTATACTGTTAATTTTTCAATCTGCTGACTTGTCAGTCACCAGTTCTTATAATATCTGATTATGTCAATCTTTCTATCCATTATGACATTGCACATGGATTTTCCCTTGTGGTCTTAAAAAGAAATGATGCAATAATTTGTGCATTTATGATTTTTTAAATTTTTATTTTTTTTAAATCATTGGTACTGAAGAACCACCTGGCCAATTGCATTTTCAGCCACTTGGCCAATTTTTGACATTGTGTACAAGGTCACCTGGGATCAGATAGTTCACATTTTGGTGACCAGGTGGTACTCATGTTTTTTACTTAGTTTTTCGTTATTACACAAATTTTAGGTGTTACATCTCTTTCGATTTCTCCAGAGTGACTTTACAGAATTGCTCTATATTTTATCATTGAAGCTGATGGAAGCTTACAAAAGTGATGAGGTGTTAATTTTTGACCAAGCTGTACCAAACTTTGGGATCATGTCCATAACTACCACTGCATATGCATAAAGTGATACAGTGTGTTTTGCAATATTGCCAAAATGGATGCATGGAATGTTTGCATTTTGGACATTGCATTCATGATGAAACCTTGTTACTGTTTATAAATACCTATTTTACCTCGGGTGTACCTCTTATCTTTCCAGAAAATGATCATGCAGTCATTATTTTTTAGGATTTTTTTTTTGAATTTTTTAAAAATGTGTTTTAAAGAACTGCTGGGCCTATTACTTGGATATTGTATACAGGGTTATCTGGGGTCAGGCTTTGTTTTTCACCTTGAGTGATGTTGGAAGGTCCCTCACATGATGGCTTGATGTCAAACTTGTCAACTGTTGGCAAGCACAAATACAGTATATGCACATGACAAAACCCTGCACTTGGAGAAGCAGCCGATTCCAGTCAGCAGAGCACATGGCATCCTGGTTTGTCTTTTTAATTTCCATAATATTCAAACCATAGTCAATGGTTCAATTATTTCTTTTTTAAAACCCCCGTTTCTGAAGAAAGTAAAATAATACATACAAATTAAATAAATCAATTGCATACAATATCACATGGCACAAACAAATGGCATAATTGTGTACGAGACATTTACATATGCACTTATAAAAGACATTTACGTAAGCACCTTTAAAAATTATTAATAAGAATATATGGGATCTCGGTAACCAGCGCAATACAGATGGGTGAGCCAGGGGGTGCACTCCGCATGACATCGCGGGCCCACGGTGTCATGCAGCGCAGTCCCCGGAGCACCCACCTCAAAATGAATGTGTTCGAAGCTCCGTGAAGGTATATTCATAAGAACTGAGTACACGGTATCGTGGTTTCTCCACAAGATATTAAATAGTGTCCACGATGCCAGGATCGTTCTCAACTGAACATTTAGACCTGTGATAACCAGAATAAAATACGGCACACAAAGAGAGCCCCCCTTCAGAAAAATTGGCAATTGAGGAACCCTTGTAAATTTTTCCTTCAGTAATATATTTTGCCAAAAGATGGAAAAAGACAGATTGGACAACTGAAGGAGAATATACTATCCGGGACAACAAGGAAACAGTCTTTCTCAATACAAGTGACTTTAGGAATATCCAGCACTTTCAACAACCTAGTGTCGGTGGCACTTACTCAGGCCCATAACATGTTTTATTATTGTACCTTGTGTAGACTCAAGTGCATCCCTGTTACCCTTAGTAAGTTGAATACAGTTCATACCATATCTAATACTGGGTATGCCAACTGTTTTCCACAGGTACGATTAGCATGGGTTGAAAGACCAGGATAAGTCATACCTGCACAAGCGTACCTGTGAACTGCGCATCTAGCAGTGGCACACTGCCTGTTAACATGGGAAGAATATGAACATGATAAAGTGTATGTGACCCCCAGTATTTCAAGCTCATCAACAACCTGGAGTGTATGTTTCCCAAGAGACCATTGAAAATTATTAATATTACTCTGGTTTGAGACCAAACTAAGGTCACCTGTGATCATGCACTTAGTTTTGACTCGTCCAAAATTAAAGCCCCATGTATTAGCGTAATTAAAGCAAATATCTATGAGACTGAAGGCCAGGGGCTGTGGCAGAGATAAGGTTAATGTCGTCAATATAGTATGATAAAAGGCGTGATGATGTGGACAGATAAAAGGCCATACCTTGCGGATCGTTCATTATTGCCTTGGTTCTAGTGTCTAATATGTACAATGTTTTATGAATTGCACTGTATAAATCTCATTGTTTCATTTTGCAACATTTTTTCATTGGAATAATGAGGTCATAACTGGTTTCTGTTAACCGCACAATGCAATTTGTGTATATAATTGCAGGCTGTCAAATGCATGACACCACTAGGTCTCCTTGCCAGTAAAATTTCAGGAATGTCTTCTTTAGTGATTGAAGTTTAGAGTGTTTTTGTTGTTTTGATTGATGTATGGTATTTGCTCTTGTTGAAGACTGCATATGTCCAATATTTGGTTCTTGAATTGTGTGAATTGCTTACTCATCACTGAATGCATATCAAAGGCATTTTATGACTATAAACTTGTTTTATTTGCTTGCTTACTTTCACTTACTTGCCTACCTATTTATTGCCAGATAAAGGAGATTGGATATCCTGCATTTTCATAGACAAATCTTTCATTCTAAGAATTACCTAATACTGGGATGTCATGGACAACTGGGACAGTTGTTCACTGCAGCATGGATGTCAAATATGAATGTATCCGATATGTACGCTTTACGGCAAACAATGACTTGAGAAACTTGTACATGTAGATGGTACACCATCAGATGTACACTTGTTTGCTGTCAGTAAAAAGCCTGTTAAGTGGGACCTGGGACATAGGTCTCTGGTTCCATGTGCAAAATGAGGATTTAATTTTTATACCATGCGACTTGAGTCAAATGATGTGATTATGAAGATTACTTACTTTATCATCTGATTCTTGTTTGTATAGTGGGACTGATCAATACAGAAACTTGTAGTCCCAGCAGTGTGAGGCTTGATGTGACCTAAAGGATGGTGTATATGTACAAGGTATACCCATTGGTGAATGTTAAAGATACTGTCTTATATTTGGGACAGGTGGCAGCACATATATATTCCATATGAACACTTCAGCTTCAGCACACACAGTAACATGCAGTTACAGTTCATTGCTGATATATACAGCTGTATGAACACCCTTGCTGCAGTGGAGTAGTCTCATTCCAAATTAACTAAAAGTGAGGATCATTGATGAGAAATCGAATATTTTCCAATGTACTTTACTGGCATTTTTTTATTATTGGTAGCCGAGTGTATTGTTCAAGCTTTTTGAAGAAAATTTTATTGCAGAAGTTGGTTGGGAGATCATTTTCACAAGGCGGTCGCTTTCACAAGGATAATTTGTTATAAAATGGAAACATTGAGTATTTGTCATATTTTAAGCTTTACTTCAGTGTTTGGCTGCAGCACCATTATTGAAATAACTATTGTTCTCTATATATTACCATTGATTGGCAAGACTGTGTTCCACTGTGAAAATGGTGTATAGTTCCCATACAAAAAGTGTTGATTGGGACAAATAAAAGGCCATACCTTGCGGATCCTTTGTCATTGACCTGGTTCTAGTGTCTAATATGTACAATGTTTTATGAATTGTACAGTATGAATCTCATTAATTTTATTTCCTTTTGCAATATAAGTTCTTTGAATATAGAGATCATCACTGGACTGCACATTGGAAGTCTGATTGTTGTGAGCTCTCAAGCACATGATACCACTGGGTCTCCTTGCCAGTAAAGTTTCAGGAATTTTGTGTTCTGCAGTGATTGAAGTTTTAGGGTTTTTTCCTTTCTTTTTTGATTGATGTGATGATTTTTTGCTTTTGTTGAAGATTGCACATGTCCAATATTTGGTTCTTGAATTGTGTGGACTGCCTTCTCACTGGTAAATGTGTTAAAAGGCATTTTATGAATTTAAACACTTGCATACATTTTATTTGCTTGCTTGCCTATTTGCCAGATAAAGAAGATTGGATATAGCATTTCATTTTAAAAGAGAAATCTTGCATTCTCTGAATTAACACTTACTGGGATGTCATAGACATCTGTGACAGTTGTCCACTGCAGCATGGATGTCAAATGTATATATATGCGATATGTGTATGCTTTACAGCAAACAACTAGAAACTTGTACATGTAGATGGTGCACCATCTAGATGTACATTTGTTTGCTTTTAGCAAAAAGCCTGTATCAGCTAGATGTACACTTGTTTGCTATCAGTAGAAAGCCTGTTGCTAAGTGGAATCTGGGACATAGGTCTATGGTTCCACATGCAAAATGAGGCTTTCAATTTTGTACCAAGAAACTTCAGTCAAATGATGCGATTCAGAAAATTATTTATCAGGTGGTTCTTGTTTGTATAGTGGGACTGATCAATACAGAAACTTATAGTCCCAGCAGTGTGAGGCTTGATGTGATTTAAAGGATGGGTGTGTATGTACAAGGTATACCCACTGGTGAATGTTGCATACTGAGGTATATTTAGGACAGGTGGCAGCACATGGTGAGTGGTCTTAAACTTCCGTACATACATTAACATGCAGTTCATTGTTGATATCCACCTACATGAACGCCCTTGTTGCAGTGGAATAGTTTTATTCTAAATTAAAACTTTTGCTCTATGAGGATCATTGATGTGAAAGCACACATTTTCCAATCTACTTTAGTGGCATTTTATTCCTATCATTCATGGTGGCAGTTTATTGTTCAAACTTTCTGAAGAAAATTTTGTTGAAGTTGGCTGGGAGATCAGTTTCACAAAAAAGTCATTTTCACAATGATAGATTTTTTACGAAATGGAAATAGAGTACTTTAATCATATTGTAAAGCTTTGCCTTGGTGTTTGACTGCAGCACCATTATTGAAATATCTATTGTTTGGTACATATTATCATTGATTTGGCAACATGGTGTTCCACTGTGAAAACGGTTCCTAGTTGCCATTCAAAAAGGTGCGTAACCCATCAGCAACCCAGCTGGGTTACTAATGATTGAACCATGGGCAAAAATGGGCATTTTACCATGCAAATGTGGTAGTGGGCCAACAATAGGTACGGTAACCCACTGTTTGCCCAGTAAAATGGACAACAAATGGGCTACAGACATAGGATTTTAGTGTGTAAGATAACTAATGGGTGGATGATGGGTGACCCACTGTTCACCCAATAAAATTGGCAACAAATGCACTATAGATATGGGTCAATGAATGAATGAATGCATCTGTAAAATGTACCTCCATGAAAGCTTATACATGGAGAATCTGGGTGAATCTGGGTACTGAATGCAGGTCAATAGAAATTTAAAACGATCAGGCACTTGCAATTTCTAGTCCATTCCACACATCTGAAATAGAAGCCAGTATATATGGGTTACCCAAAAACTTTTTTGTTTGGGTTAATACTGGTGTCGTAGCTACATGTGGGATGTACATGCACTTTGTATGTCTGGCCTGCCACATCATTGCAGCTCCACATGGATGAAATGTTTGTGTCGTGGCCACTAGAGTGCAGCGCTGTAGGTAGTCAAAAGTGGTGATAAGAATGAAGGTGCTTTGTTACACAAGGCACTTTCTACATTCTCATTTCACAAATGTTTATTCCTAATATTACTTGTGAAGTCACCTGCCTTTTGAGTGTCTATCTGATTGAAGAAAAAGTTGCACTGGACCATCAAAAGTACATGGCAGTTCTTCAAATCCTGAAGACATTAGGGTGTGCATGTATGATTGCTGCAACTACGATGTGATGTATGGTGTTAACAGGTGCATTTGTATGCAGTCAGCTGGCAAGAATAAACATATTTCATGCATAATAACAAATTGACCATTCAGTACTTTGAATATTGGGACAAGTAGTCATAACCTTTATTTTATAATTTGAATAAAATGCATTTAATTTTGTGTTATTTATTGGCCCCTGTTGGTGAAATACGGCTTGGGATAAGTCAAATGTTCATGAATTTGCAAGCGTTACCAAAGTTTCAATACTGGAGACTTGGTGGCAGTAAACAATAAACTGTTAGGGACAGCTCGCAGTTCTGTGTTGCAAAACCAACGATCTTTAAATTGAAATTGATAATATTCTGAATTTTATGACAATGGCAAAATAGGTTTCTGCAAAAAATTCTTAAGAAGGAAAGTTGGCCATTCTGAAAATGTTCATGCCATATTTAGGTCAAGAAAACTCCCACTAAAGATGAACATTCTGGCCGTCAGAAAATTGCAAAAAAATCTTTCCCGAATCCTTTAAGAGGTCCTGTTTTATTTACAAACATTTTGACCCGGCTAATTTTGTATTTATAACTGGGACTCTTTTCTTTTTTTTTGGGGGGGGGGGGTACAATAAAAGGTTGGTCCAGGGACATTTTGCTCCAGCTTTATTGATCCATGCCAGGACATGGCATGCAAAGGCAAAGACCACAAAAAACTCGAAAATTTGTTTGAGAAAAAGTGCTGGGCAGGCACAAATATTTTACCTGAATACCTAAAAGATTACGCTGTCTTAGGTGCAGGTTGTCTTAGTGTTTTTGTCAGTCCGTCAGGAAAGATGGATGGATGGAAGGAACGATAGAGGAAGGAAGGAAGGATAGAGGAAAGAAATTAGATGGAAGGAAGGGAAGAAATAAAAAATATGGAAGGAAGGAGAGAGAAAAAGAAGGATGGAAAGGACAGAAGGAAAGAAGGAAGGATTGCAAGAAGAAATAGGAAGGATGGAAAGAAATAAGAAAGTAAGAAGGAAAGAAATAGGATGGAAGGGAAGAAAGAAATAAGGAGGATGAAAAAAGGAAGTAAAGAAATAGGAAGAAAAGGGAGTAAACAAATGGGAAGGAAGTATAGAAACAGGAAAGAAGGAAGCAAGGAAAGAAATTGGATGGAAGGAAGGAAAGAAATAAAGATGGAAAGGAGGAGTGAGGAAAGGAATCAGGATGGAAAGGAAAGAAATAAGAAGGATGGAACGAAGGAAAGAAATAGGATTGAAGGAGGGAAGGATGGAAAGCAGGAAGGAAAGAAATAGGATGGAAGGAAGGATGGAAAGAAGACAAGGAAAGAAATAGGATGGAAGGAAGAAAAGACAGAAGGCAGGAGAGAAAGAAAAAAGGAAGGATGGATTGAAAAAATGGGAAGGAAAGAAGGGTGGATGGAAAGAATCAAGGAAAAAAGATGGAAGGAAGGTAAGAAATAGATGGAAGGAGGAAGAAAGCAAGGGAAGAAATAGGATGGAAAGAAGGAAGGAAAGATATAGGAAGGAAGTATGGTGGATGGAAAGACATGGGAAGGAAGGAAGGAAATAGGATGGGAGGAAGGAAGGAAAGAAATGGAAAGGATTTTGAGAAGATCTGAATGGAAGGAATTAAAGAATTGGGAAGGAAGGAGGGATGGATGAATGGAAAGAAGCAAAGAAAGAAATAGATGGAAGGAGAATGGTAGGAACAAAAGAATGAAAGAAATAGGATAGAAAGAAATGGAAGGAGGGAACAAAGGAAAGAAATTAGAAGCAAGGATGGATGGATTGAAGGAAAGAAATGGGAAGGAAGGATTGATGGAAGGAAAGAAATTGGAAGAAAGGATGAATAGAAATGGGAAGGAAGGACTGAAAGAAATAAGGATGTCGAGAAGATCTGAGTGGAAGGAATTAGAAATGGGAAGGAAAGAAGGAAAGAAATGGGAGGGAAGGAAGCAAAGAAATTGGATGGAAGGAAGAAAAGAAATAGGAAACATGGAAGGAACGAGAGTGAAAAGAAATAAGGATGGAAAAAAGAGAAAAAAATGGAAAGAACGAAATAAGAAGGAAGAAAAAAGGGAAGAAAAGAAATAGAATGGAAGAAAGAAAAGAAGACAGAAGGAAAAATAAGGATGGAAGGATAAAAAAACAGAAGGAAGGAAAGAATTAAGAAAGATGGAAGGAAAGAAATAGGATGGAAAGAAGACTGAAGGAACGAAAGAAAAAGGATGATTGGGAGGAAGGAAAGGAAGGAAGGAAGGAAAGAAATAATGATGTTGAGCAGATCTGAGTGGAAAGAAAGAAATGGGAAGGAAGGATGGACGGAAAGAAATGGGAAGGAAGGAAGGTAAGAAATAAATGGAAGGAGGAATGAAAGAAGGAAAGAAATTGGATGGAAAGAAGGAAGGAAAGAAATGGAAAGGAAGGAGGGAAGGAAGGACAGAAATGGGAAGGAAGGATGGATGGAAAGAAATGGGAAGGAAGGAGGGAAGAATGGAAAGAAGGAAATAGGATGAGAGGAATGATGGAAAGGATGAAGGACGGAAAGAAAGAAGGATGTCCAGGAGATCAGAGTGGGAGGAATTAATGAAATGAGAAGGAAGGATTAAAGAAATGGGAAGGAAGGAAAGAAAGAAATGGAAAGGAAGGAGGGAAATAAGAAGAGAAGGAAGGAGGGAAGGAAGGAAAGAAATAGGATGAAAGGAAAGAAGGAAGGAAAGAAATAGGATGGAAGAAAAGGAAGGTAAGAAATAGGATGGAAAGAAGGAAGGAAATATCGAATGGAGGAAGGAAAGAAATAAGATGGAAAGAAGGAAGGAAGGAAAGAAATGGGAAAGAAGGAAGGAAGGGAAGAAATAAGGATAGAAGGGAGGAATGAAGGAAAGAAATAAGGATAGAAAGGAGGGAGGAAGGAAAGAAATAGGATGGAAAGAAGGAAGGAAAGGAAGGAAGGAAGGAAAGAAATGTGAAGGATGGAAAGAAAGAAGGAAAGAAGGCGGAAGGAATGAAGGAAAGAAATAGGATGGAAGGGAAGAAGGAAGGAAAGAAATAAGGATGGAAAGAAGGAAGTAAAGAGATAGGAAGGAAAGAAATGAGGGAAAGAAGGAAGGAAGGAAGGAAAGAAATAGAAAGGATGGAAAGAAGGAAGGAAAGGAGGAAGGACAGAAAGAAAGAATTCGTAGAAAAACAATATGTCTGTGTTGGCACACAGACATAATTATGTCTCTGTCGAGAAGATCTGAGAGGAAACATCGCATTTTGTCTTCAGAAAGACTCCTTACACTCAAGTGGCAAAAAATAATATCACATTGACATTCCATATATATATATATATATATATATATATATATATATATATATATATATATATATATTATATATATATATATATATATATATATATATATATATATATATATATATATAAACTAGGCAAAATTAAAGACGTTCGGTACACCGCGATATGCGCAACCATTTATGGTCCAATGCCTCTATACAGTTAGAGCTGGTATTTGTCGATACCTGCACTAGCTGCTGTTCGCTTTTCCTATTTTGCACAGTTCCGTTTGAGAAAAATGGATTGTTTACGAAGACTGAAAAGGAAAAGGAATGGGTGGTTTGTTAACAAATGCCAAAACAAAGGATTAAATGCTTTAAAACAAGGCAGAATACGTCGAAACACGGCAGTGGTAGACCAAAACGCATGTACACAATCAGCGAACGCTGACGAAGCCACCGTCGAAAGTGCCACGCCCACCCCCCAAATGCTACATGCACATGTTAACACTGACAGTTATAACTGGGACGAAGGTCGTAGAATAGTGGAACTAAGTGTACTAGCCGATAATCTTGTATGCGAGGAATGTAAAAAAAAAAAAAAAACAAAAAAAAAAAAAAAACATTGTCCCTAAAAAATACAGAATCCTAAAAACGATATGGCTTGGCCAGCGTACTTTACATTTCTTGTGAATGTGGTACGATAAACGCTGTCCTAACGGGGGGGGGGGGGGGGGGGGACCACAGTAATACCCCAGCGTCAAAAGGTGACACAGGCATATGTGATAATGTGCTGCCTGTGTTACCATTCGACAATGTATTAAGGCAACTATAATTTTGATATTCTTATTTTTACCTCTTTTTCCACATTGCTGTATTGCACTATGGAGAGAATCTTGAAATGTTTGCCTCTTCTCAGTAAAACTATGAAAGTATATATTATGACTGGAATATGAAATTAACGACGTACTGCCGTTTACTTAACCTATATACATGTATATTGATATGGTATCGAAGTTAGACAATGAATGGATACCTTGTACCCATGAACTTAGAACAAATTAAGTCAACATGCATGAATTCTTTGTACAATTGCGGAAAAAATAGCACTGTATGATATCTTTTTTTTTGTTAATGAATGAAATCAGTGCATATCTTGGAAACCCCCTACAATTTTTCAGGGATTTGCAAATATTTTTTTTATTTCAAACTCAAATTTAAAGTCAAATTCCAGCATGTTTTGTCTGCATATTTGTTATTAAAAGGCTTGATATACATTGCATACACTCACACTGAGTTATTTTATGCATATTTGTGCATCCTTAATTTATTTTTTTCTTTTACCCACATATAAAATGTTTGCTATCAAATTTCTGTAGTCCTTACATGTAGCGTCACCTAGCGACAAAAGTAGCACTGTGACATGCCAATTTTTTCCTTGCATGTTGTTTCAAATGCCAATATCTTGGTTCACACCAAAAACCAGAGATTTCTAAATTCTTTTGACCAGTGTACCGAACGTCTTTAATAACCCTCCACTAAAAGCAATTCTTATATAAAAAAAACCACATATTTTGAATATATTCAATGTTTCTTTTATTCTGTATACACTTTAGAGTAGATCTGTAGAGGAAATTCTGATCAAATGAAGTTACGCTTCATTGCACAGTGTCAATAAGCAGACAAGTTCGCAAGAGTACCTGTAGAGCGCTCAAACATGCATATGAACTGAGTGCAGAGTCCCATCAGAAGTTATCACAGATGGTGCTTGGTTGCATCAAAAGTTATCACAGACTGTACTAAAAGTTAAGGCATTTTCTGAGTTCAATAGAGCAGAAATTGACTCATCACTGTGTCACATAAAGCACCTTTAAATGTCCATTCAATAGGATGTGTAGCCACCATGGTTGTCAATGCACTGTTGGCAGCGTTTTCGCATGCTGTAGACGAGCTTTCTCACAAGTGCCTGAGGTATACTGTCCCACTCCTCCAGAAGATAACGCCGTAGATCTGTGAAGTGTGAGTTAGGACCCATCTTCTGGTACACATTTCTTTTCATATGGCTCCACAGGTGCTCAATCGGGTTGAGGTCAGGTGAGCATGCTGGTCATTCCATCACCTCAACACTCTCACTCTCCAGGTAATCACGAACCACAGCTAAAACGTGGCCTGGCATTGTCGTGCATCAGCGTGAAGTTGTCTCCAATGGCACCCGCATATGGAATAACATGGGGTTCCAGGACATCCGTTATGTACCGTCTGCTTGTCATTGTTCCTTTCATGATGACGAGGTCTGTCTTGCCATTAGCAGAGATGCCAGCCCACACCATGATGCTGCCCCCTCCGTATGCAACTGTGGGCTGAACACAAGCAGCGTGTCTCTCCCCTCGCCGTCTCCATGCATGAACACGTCCATCACTTCTGTGGAGGGAAAAGCGACACTCATCAGTGAAGAGAACATTGCTCCCTCCTGCATGTGTTGTACGGACATGTTCTCTTTTCCACTTCAACCGAGCAACCTTGTGACGTGGGGTAAGACGCGGCTTTTTCACCATGCACCGGGACGTTAAACCAGCAGCATGCAGTCTGTTACGAACAGTCTGGGAGGACATGTGTCTTTGGTGAGGATTGGCTCTCTCCAGCTGGCTCTGAATATCAGGACCTGTGCGACTCTTACTCCTCAGTGCTGCATTGACGATGAAACGGTCTTGTTGCCTGGTGGTCAGCTTTGGCCTTCCCAGACGTGGTAAATCTGCAACATCATTTGTGTTTCGGTATTTTCTCAACAACTCATTGATGGATATGTGGTTCACACCCATTGCCCGTGCGACAGCTCTGCAACTTTCACTGGCTTCAATACGACCTATGGCTCTTGCCCTGTCCATTTTGGATAGCCTTGGCATGGTGATGTTCACAGTTTGACCAGTGATGGCGAATCCACAACTGACAGAAAAAGCCCCATGCCTTTATGCCCATGATTTGCACAGTTTCTGGCCACATTACACAGGTATGGTGAGAAAAATCAATGGTCAGGAGGGTCCTAACAGGGACAGGAAAGACCACACATGATCCTTTCTGTGAAGTGCACTTTTTAACTTTGTGTCACATTCAGCCCATGTGCAGTCAAGCATGGGCTCCAACTCTGCTCATCTTTACACATGATGTAATCAAAGGATTATGCTACACATACATGTGCGTATCTCTAAATTACCTAAAAAAGTATGGGTATACCATTAAATTATTTAAGCGGAGGGTTATTGATTTTGCCTAGTTTATATACATACACACACACACACACACACACACACACACACACACACACACACACACACACACATATATATATATATATATATATATATATATATATATATATATATATATATATATATATATATATATATATATATATATATAAAAGCAAACCTGCACACTCCTCACGCTACACCACATGAACACAGTTCCTGATTCTTTACAAACTTATAAAGTTGGAATGGTACATCTGTCAATAATAGTTTTCAAGATAGTATTATATAGATTTAAATTTTGTGTATTCGGTTAATTTGCATAAATTCATATGATACAATGATGCAACTTATGTTCAATTTTAACCTGACGTGTGTATGTCACAAGCCTGTACATTGAAATTGGATTGGCACCACTATTTTCTACTGTTGCGAAGATTTATAAGATTTAAATTCTGTGTATTTGCTTAATTTGCATAAACTTAAATGCTACAAGTTTGGTTAGTGGTCTGTTAGATCCAGCCATATCACAAACCCATACTTTAATGTTTGGATTGCACTTCTATCTGTAATAGTTTTGAAGACATTCATTATTTAAATTGTGTGTATTTCCCTTTTTTCATAATTGTGCACGAGTTAAAATGATACAACTTTCATTTACTTTTCACTGGATGTGTGTATAACACAAATCTATAAATGCAAATTGAATTGGCACTTCTACATGTGGCTTAAATAGGGGGTCATTCCCGCAGAGCCTATATACCTACCACTATAGTTGGAGTACCCCCCCCCCCCAAGATTATCATTTAAAATGAATTTGCTATATAGCATATAGCCAAAAATTAAAGGATATCTCTAGCATTTTGAAGATACAAGGCAATTTTTTTAAATATTATAGAAATCCAGCATACATTTACTTTTTTTATCTTGCAATTACAAAAAGTTAGAACTTGTAATTACAAAACAATCTTATTGTACAGTTCTATGTTTATTGTAATTGCAAGGATACATGTATTTTATTATAATTACAAGATAAGTTCCTTGAATTTAGGCCCCACAATGAAAGTTTATTATAATTACAAGGTAATTGTACAGGTATTTGTGTCTTTATGTCCAGAACCGCTTCCTAGTAGTCATTACTCTGTTCTGCAGTCCGAACTCTTTACTCTCTATAAGCTAACCTGTCCCTGTCTAACTTATATACATAGAAGTACTATTGTATACATGTATATTGCACACGTTCCTCTGCAAAATTTTGACATAGGCTGTATTGGCCCAAATAAATTACAGGGTCTTCAGCAGGTAACTACCCAGAACATGTTTCGGAGCCCATATCTGTACATGTCTCTCTGGTAGCGGCTCCTTGTCTAAGAAAAATAATCAGCAAAGACAACCCACATAATAATGAATAAATATGAACGTGGCAATTGATGAGCAAGCTAAATACGTGAAGTTTTGCCTTTAAATGCAAAGCTTCATTATGAAGTAAGAATACCTGTCAAACAAAACATAATTACTAAATTAGAATAGTACAGGTTCAGATAAGAACAATTTGACTTACCCTGAACCAGTATGTACCCTTTCTAGCTGGACAGCTTATCCTAGTTCAACCACCTGTCGGCGTATAACTGAAGTAGAAACAAACTCGGGCATTATATTCAGTCCCAGTGATTGTAAAATAAACAGTTGCAGCTAGACCATCTGTACAAACCAGGGGTATCCTAACAAGTACTGCAACAATGGACATTCTGCACCAGAAATTTAAAACAAACTCCATGATGACACCTACCCATCCCTTTGAAAGTTACCAAACAATTAAGTTCTATTCACTGCCTACCCTGAGTCAATGTTTCAACGTGATGTGTCAGGTTTGTGACATTTGAGAAAATACTGTCAATTTTGAGAAAATTTTTAATATTGAACAAATGTGCATTTAAGCATGCCAGAAAAGAATGAAAGTCATTGGCATTTATGTCAAAAACATGTTATCACAACAATATTTATTTTTAAGTACAATTAGGCAAACTTGTAAATAATATCTTCTAGTTTAAGATAAATTTCTTGTGATTGAAATGAAAAAAAAAAAATAAATAAAAACTAGGAAAGATGATTTGCTGCATAGCAAATCAGTGTGTTTGCCTTCAAAGCATATTGGTAAGCCAATGTACAACTATTCCATAACACAAGAGTAGTTTTAGATATGGCATCTCTATCTATTAGAGCTTTGAAGTTATTCAAGATTTAAAATTTCTAATGGTGTTATTCAGCATAATTTAAATCGCTACAACTTTTATTTTTAATTCATTAGGTATGGAATGGTCAACAACCCCCTAGTAAAAGTTGGAATGACATCTCTATCTCTCATAGTGTTGAAGATATCTAAGATTGAAAATTTCGAATACCCCTAATTAGCATAATATAAATTGCTACAACTTTTGTTTTAGATTCATTACATGCGCAATGGTCAACAACCCCCTAGTAGAAGTTGAAATGACATCTCTATCTATAATAGTTTTGAAGATATTCAAGTTTTAAAATTTCCAATGCTGCTAATTAGCATAATTTAAATTGCTACAAGTTTTGTTTTTAATTTATTAGTTGCTCAATGGTCAATAACCCCCTATTAGAAATTGGAATGACATCTCTATCTATTATACTTTTGAAGATATTCAAGATTTAAAATTTCAAATGCCCCTAATTTGCATAATTTTAAACATCTTCATTCCTCTGTATAAAACGGTCAAACTCCTTGTATGGAACTACGATCATGCCAAGTTTGAGTCTCTATGTTTTATAGTGTCCGCGAAAAATGTCGGACAAATTTGCTGGTGAAGAAGAAAGAAGAAAGAAAGAATTTCAGGAAAAACAGAAAAGTGTGTGTTGACACACACATTTTAATAATTACAAGATATAGTTATTGTGTAATTACAATATAGTATCTTGGAATTACAATATAATATACAGTCCTGTAATTAAAATATAATTTTCCTCTAACTACAAGATTATTATCTTGTTATCACAACAAAATTTTACATCAATAATAAGATGAAACAGTCGGACCAATGACATATAAACACTTACTGGCTGTTGGTGACACAAGTCAGAAGGGAGGGCCTGAAAATTAGGCGGAATTTTATCCAATGAAAAGTATCTCCATATTTACAATATACATATACAGGACACTGAAATAATATTGCCATTGCATATATCTCCATATGTGATCCCCCACCCTGTTGTTTCACCACTGTCCTTTGCACTTCAAGTGGCCGTCAAAATTGTTCACACATGTAGAGAAGGTACCTCTGCGATTGTTCATGAATTCACAGGTTTCAGTGTAGTACTGCATATAGTTCTTTCTGATGGAACAAATAAGTACGAACTGCTCTGAACAAATAATCTTCGTAGTGAAAATGTTATGCTTGTGTTCATTTTTTCCCCTTCTCAATACTGTCCTGGACAGCCCAGGGGCATATTGTATGATAGCAAATACCTACATGTTTGCAGTTTTTGGCTGAAACATGAACACATCTCCGTGGCAAAAAATATTGCCAAAACAGTACAAGATTAGATGGGTGGAAAATAAAAGTATACATGTGCAAAATGCTCCATTGAAACTTGTTTGATTTTGTTTTTAGAATGTCAACTTGGCACAAAATTGCCTTGCCTCCTAAGCAGACTTTCTCGGGGCGATACACTATGTTGGCCCGCTGGGGGGTAGTAGACCGCCAAGAACGGATGTTTAGCAGGCAAAAAATTGCCTTCTCGTAGTATAATTCTGGTGAATTAAAAAAAATTCAAGGAGAAAGTGATATTTTAGCTCTTGAAAGTTTGGGGGGGGGGGGGAGAAAATATTAGTGATGATATGATATGTGAATACCTTTTCCGTTGGTCCTCAGATATAGACTCGGTTGAGTTGCATTGAACATTGAACAGACTTTTCTTACAATCTTTTCTTGCATGCCCGCTGAGAAGCGAAGGCACTATAATCCATTGCTGGAATATTCAGTACACAACAACCGGTAGAAAAGTTGTCTGTTGAAGTTGGCCTTCGACCTGTCTGTTATTAAACTGACCATACTGCCTAGACTGGCCGCCAAGTGGGGTTTTGTTATGGAGCATTCTGATGTCGAAGGTACCGGAGTAGTTTCGCGAGATTTTATCCCATAATGTGAGGGTAGCAAAGGAATTGCGGCTCCTGGTTTCCTGGAAACCCGCCCATGACAGTTGGCATAGTAAACACCATTTCCCATTTGATGAAGTCTGTAAATTGACACCACCATTATTAATCGTAACCGTAAATTGGCAAAATAATTATGTTAGACGTAATTTGGTAGGCCTAAGTGGTAATAAAGACCTTTTGTCTGTAAAATCTTAATCAAAACCCCGCCCCCGCCTTTCATTACACACAAAATATAAGATAAAATTGGACAAATATTTGTAAGCAGACTGGCTGCACTGGCACCTGCAAATCAATATTACCACCACTTCCACCGCCACCTCCTTCCGCGATGTGACGACATTGGACCGAGAAGCAACAGCCAAGACGTAACCTTCTCAAATGAAATTTGTCTTCAGAAATTAGTTGTATTAAATTGATAAGGAGATTTTAGGTAAAGTTGGACACCACATAAAAGTCGGGCACTATAGCTTTATGGTTTCTTTTGACGGTTGCATGGAACCTAATGCAAAGAAAAAGATTTGTGTTGATTTTCCAAAACTCGATATTTACTTACTTTATGAAATTATAATTTATTTAAAATCTTAATGTGCTACGCACTGGTCACATACAAGAAGATAAAAGGAAAATGTTTTTAGAGACGAAGGTCTTAACAAACTCATCATTCCATAATTAAGCTTCTCTTTGTGAAAGGTATTTGATACATTAAAGCAGCTTGGTCTTTTTCATGCAGGCACCTCGGAAGTGTGCTTTTGATCAATTAAATGGAATTTAGAATTGATACAAAATAATCCAGTTCCTGTGGCAGTTGGGTGTGGCCAAGTTTGTCTGATTTTTCATTTTATCTCAAACAACAACATTCATGAAAAGCCCGACAGATATATTAATTACCAAATCTACATATTAGGCCTTAGCAGATATCCTAAAAATGTACAGAAATGTTTCAAATGATTGTGGGGGCGGGTAGGGGGCGGGCATGAAAGACATGAACACATGTAAATTGTGAAGGGATTCACTCCATGTAAAAATGAAACAAAACTTTTCTTTTACTCCTTTTCAGGTTAACACATCATTCCAGAAAATATGGAACAGAGGAATGTAATGTTCAAATGGATTATAATGTTGTTTGATTATTTTCATTTTACCGTATCATTAATGTTCTTGTATGGTTTTAAATAATTGGACTATCGGTCTTTCCAACTGAAAAATAATAGGAACGGATACTGTACACGATTTTAAGTGAATTTGGGTAAACCCATGTCTATTTGGAATGCACAAAATGAATATATAACTATATAGTCGAATTTGTATTGTAATATCACAAAAAATTACATTTTTTCTTTGTAAATGTCTGTCTTATGTTTCACTTTTCTGCATATTTCCATCCTTATGACACTTCTACCTAAAAGGGGGAGATGTGCAGAAAGCCGGCCTCTCATCTGTCTGGCCTGATCAATTTGTGAAAAATAAAGCAATAATATTGATGTGTGTCACGTGAGATAAATGTCCTGGTTTAAAGGATAATATGTCTGTTTTTATCTGATTTGCTCATACATTTTCTCTCTAAACCCAGACACTTATTTTCCTCGTGGATGAAAAAAAAAATATGATAATAACATTTGGTGTCATGCTTACCAGTTTTAGTGATTCTTTGTCCTGTAATTTCTAGTATTTGTCTTCTTTTATATGTACAACGGGGATTGATATAAGGCAGAGCCCTGTTTCCCAATTGTCTCAATAAAACTATGTTTATATCAAAAGCAAATAGGCTATAATTATAAGAGAATATCTCTTCTAACACCGGCAACTTGCGGAAAATGTGTTAAGTTTTAAATAATTGAATATGTAAATGGGCATGCGAAAATGAAAAGATACATGGTGTAGAAGTTTTACTGTTTAAAAAAACGGCCTGTTTTTAGGAACATGTGTATATAAATTCACATGATTGCATAACTGACGCACCGCAGCTTCTGCCCCGCCTGCATGCGGTGCCAGCCGGGTGATTAGTTTCCTTCAATGAATCAGGGACATGAGGTCAAGCCGGTGCAAAAAGGTAGAACAGCAATAGATTTATTTGTCTTGCAAGCATTAGTTCGGGAGTATTCAACTAAAGGATGTGATTTGAAGGTGACCAACGAACTGACATAGGCATGTGTGACATATATATATATAAACATATTAGCCTTACTATTTTCAGAGGATGTAGTGCATGTAACTGACACAGATTCGACCACAAAAACACAGAGTAACATTTTCAAAGATTATTAGAACAGTTGGTTCTTAAAGGCTAATTACGACACTCGACAACAATTCGATCTTCCCATTTTGGGGCCCAGACAGAAGTGTTTGACAAATCTTATTTTCCATTAGCTATTCGACTTTGGAATCAGCTGCCTCTGGATGTTCGAAACTGGGCATCTATCCAGATTTTTTAAATCGAAGATTATTAAACAAATAATACGTCATACTAAGTTTCCTGAATTGTATAACATTGGAAATAGAGTTCTAGCTGTCCAACACACGCGCCTGCGCTTAGACGCTAGTCCTTTATATTCGAATCTTTTTACTATTGGAGTAAAGGACACTCCTGAATGTTCCTGTGGTTCACCACGTGAGGACACTTGGCATTTCTTTTTCCCCATGTCCAAAGTTTACGGTACCGCGTTCCCAGTTACAACTTACATACCCAAAATTGCTCCTTTTGCTTCTTTCCCTTTTCAATACTTTGCTATACGGCTCGCCGCAATGTTCTTTTTCCGAAAACACTATCAATTTTTTGGCTGTACACGAATACATAAATGCCACCGGGCGCTTCAGTGCTGTGGGTTCTGGCTGATTTCGTTTAGTTTACCTGGCCTGTGCGTGATGGCGGCAGCGCTGCTTTTGCATGGGATCCGAGGGTTTTCGACTCCCTTGCCGCGGTTGGGTGCGCTCAGCTCTGTAGCCTGCCCTTCAGCTGTCAGGAGTTAACTCATGTTGCTGCATGGTCTGTGAAGAGTTCACATGAATATCCTGTCAATTTAAAGAACTCAGTATGAATAAACCGTCAGCATAAGGACCGAGGGATATATATAACTTGTCATTTAAGCTTCACAGCAGTCACTTGTACAGGTAACATGGGTTAAAGCATAATATTACTGCAGAGACGTGGTGCGTACGGCGAGAGATTGTTGGATTGTTGCGCGACACCACCAAAATCGGAGCAGCCTTTGGCAACATGGCGTTTTGGGGCCCCGGGGGGGGGGGGGGGAGGTGTGACTAGAACTTAGTGGAAGTTGCGATCTGGAAGGCCCCGAGAAGCAACCTGGTGACAGCACAGTGTGCAGATAATAGTCACAAGGTGAGACGCAACATGCACAACAAATACTACATACTTTGGGATGAATATTTTGGTTACCCTCACATTTGTCAAGTGTTTCTATTCCGCGGAAACCCACTTCCAGCCCCAGAAGCGTGATTGCCAGGTCCAAGTTCCATCGAGGTGAAACGATGCAAGTCGGTGAATCGTTATTTTTCATTACACTCTTTCGACAACGTTTTCTGAAGCCCAGTTATGAATTATTGATATGATCTCCATAAAGGCCGGTAAGTGTGAGACTTTGGTGTAATAAAACTGCGAACTTTACCCGTGGTGCCTAAAAAACGCAATGGCCGCGCTTATGTGCGCGTGCGCAGTAAAGGGGGACGAAGAAAATCAACTTCGGTGGATAGATACTGAGTACTCTTCTGATTGGATAATTTACCATTCTGTTATATCCCATATTCACACGTGTTTATGGTAAGAGCTCGCTGACGCTCGCTATACAACAAATACTATATACTTTGGGATGATTAGTCTGGTTACCCTCACAACTGTCAAGTTTTTCTATTCCACGGAAACCCACTTCCAGCCCCAGAATCGTGTTTGCCATGTCCACGTTCCATCGAGGTGTAATGATGCAAGTCGGTGAATCCTTATCATTCATTACACTCTAGTCTCTACCGACGTTTTCTGAAGCCCAGTTATGAATTATTGACATGATTTCCACAAAGGCCGGTAAGTGTGAGAGTTTGGTGTAAATAAAACTGCGAACTTTACCCGTGGTGCCTAAAAAACGCAATGGCCGCGCCCATGTGCGCGTGCGCAGTAGGGGGTGACAAAGAAAATCAACTTCGTTGGATAGATACTGAGTACTCTTCTGATTGGATAATTGACCGTTCTGTTGTATCCCATATTCACACGTGTTTATGGTAAGAGCTCGCTAATATGTTGTAGGCATAGCCTAAGATGCGAGCGTCAGCATTACAAAGTATCGATAATAACGTCGGTGGATCAGGCAGTACATAGCACCTGGTCGTTAGGTTCCTCGATCTAGCGGCCATTTACTAAACCAGTTTTGAGGGGCGAGGCCGCACTACCTTGAACAAATGAACGAAATTATCTGCCGTATAACCTTTCATTTGTTAGACACTGTTCCACAATTTTAAGTATTGTTCGCAATATTTTTATATCGCTATTGAACTAGTGCCGTATCATGTGGCGGAGACGTAGTGCGTACAGAGAGTGATTGTTGGATTGTCGCAAGACAACACCAAAATCGGAGCAGGCTTTGGCAACATGGCGTTTTGGGGCCCCTGGGGGGATAAGTGTGACTAGAACTTAGTGGAAGTTGCGATCTGGAAGGCCCCGAGAAGCAACCTGGTGACAGCACAGTGTGCAGATAATAGTCACAAGGTGAGACGCAACATGCACAACAAATACTACATACTTTGGGATGAATATTTTGGTTACCCTCACACCTGTCAAGTTTTCTATTCCGCGGAAACCCACTTCCAGCCCCAGAAGCGTGCTGCCAGGTCCACGTTCCATCGAGGTGAACAATACAAGTCGGTGAATCCTAAATCAAAAACGCAATGGCCGCGCCCATGTGCGCGTGCGCAGTAGTGGTGACGAAGAAAATCAACTTCGCTGGATAGATACTGAGTAGTCTTCTGATTGGATAATTTACCGTTCTGTTATATCCCATATTCACACGTGTTTATGGTAAGAGTTCGCTGACGCTCGTTATAATTTTCAAACATTGGTTTGTAGGGCCTAGTAATTTCAGCGACTAGATAAGTTTATAAGGTTGTGCTACGTTAGAACTTTGTTCGCGAGTAAAAAATGGTGCATGAAAGGGAAGACCGGCTGACAGGCTCTCGGATTTTCTTGTTTTGGTATATCTCCAACGCTTTCAGCACTCATGTATGCAAATAGCTACAGCTGCCATTTCTTGTTTACTTCCTACGCTTTTGGAATCATGTGTCCACCACGGAAAGGCGCCGGATCAATCAATCAATCAATCAATCAATCAATCAATCAATCAATCAATCAATCAATCAATCAATCACGAACATGGTCGACCTTTAGATGTTTTGAATCTGTTGATTGTAGCCTTTACGATCAAACAAAGCACGTTGAATAACGTGGATGTGGAAGAAAACAAATCTGGCTGAAATATTTGCGTGACGGACTCACCAAACTCATGACGAATTCACCCGTGCACCAATTTATTTCAATATAAATGCAGGCGACCCCAGTGACTAAGAGGTCTGAACATAGGCCTATCACAAATAATCAGGTGTTACGAAAAGAGTGGTACCCAAATTCAACAAATTTGGTCTATCCAAGCCTTACCGGCCAATTTAAGCCTATTCATTACATGGACTTGCCCAATCTACCATTTGACGTACATGTAGGAAGTTCACCTATGACGGAATCACAATGTTATACAATAATTTGGGTTTCCTAAGGAATTTACATAAAAAACATTGTAATTTTTTCATTCCTTAAATATGATAACCCTATATATATTTTCAAAATCTACAGTTAACGCACTTTCCGATTTTCTGAAATGTATGGAATAATTCAAATGCTAAGTCAGAAAAAAAATCAAAATGTAAACTTTGCGTGACGGACTCACAACACCATGCAACATTTTGCACATAATCAGTTATTTTCAATACAGATAAAGCCGTTTGTTTTCCCATGATTGATACAAAACAACACTTCATTATTCAATATCTTGCAATTTAAATCCAATAACATACGCCTATGTTCGTTACCTATGTAAATATTTCTAAACTTCTTACTTATTGTTTTCTCCGGAATTTCTTGTGAAAATGTGACGGATTTACCTACAATAGGTCAGGTGAGTCAGGACCGTGAATCCGTCACACAAATCTTTGATGCCAATTTTGAAAAAGAAAATCAATGCTTTTGTCACAGCTATCCTTGCCTAAAAATTGCAGAGTCAAATGTTTATGCAAGACCAATTGTTTGTCTTTGCACAATACAGAATAATAATGAAGCTGATGTTTTAGTCAGTGACGGATTCACTTGAGATCACGTGATTTTTGTATTGGCGGTGATTCGTGACCTATCAGTTTTCCTTACTGTGAATTGTAAATTGGCCAAACCATTACGGGATGAGTGGCATGATGTTTCTTGTAGAAAGGTGTAATCCAATGGTTAAACAGTATGGGGTTTAGCAACACCAAGTTTATGTTTATTTCGTCCCAGGTGTGGCTTCTTTGAAGATGTCTCATGTCTCAGCAACTTCCAAAAGCACCAGGTTGTACACGTACCTCTCCAGGGTGACATGGACGTGCTAGCCGGTTTCATGGTGGGCGTTTTCACCCTGAACTCCAAACTATGGGATGACCCTGCGGTCTATATGGATCACAGTATATTTGGGAGTACTCTTTATGTTAGCTGACAAATGACACAAGTTATAGAGAAATTGGCATCACGATCCTGCAGTAAAGAGGGAATTTCCAGTGACGGCTAAATAATCTCCAGTTTGTGGCAAAGGGTTCCAGAAGTCCGTCGAACCTATACCATACAGCCCATGTATGTTCTAGGCGCAGCCTGCTACCAGAAGACGAAGAAATGTCAAATAGCAAAAGTATAACACCGATTCAACGTGACTGTAGAGGCAACCCAGAAACGTATATGGTCTAGTGTTAAGTAAGTAAAAGCCTATCTAGTCTGGTTAAGGGTCATATATATCTATTCATAATTGGCTTGAATACATCTTTTAACAAAAGTACATAATATTATATCATTCATAAATTGACAGTAAAAGATTGTGAAAGAGGGCTTAGCCCTATATCAGTGTATGACTCCCTCTCGTAGGACGAAGATAAAACACAGAACGAAACTAGTCGCACAGAAACAAATAAAAGACTAGACATACCTTCAATGCAAAGCATTAACTGAAGGGTCCGCCATCTGTCCAGATATACAGCATTAACGAGCCCTGACGAACATATAGTTAGGCTGCCATTTGCTCCAATTAATTCATGGTGACACCAAAATTTAATCAGTTCATCTTGGTATGCTAGATAAGCAAACTGCCAAATTTGAGCAAAATACATTGGAGCATTCTGGAGATATTGCAGTAACGGGCCCTAACGAGCATATAATTATGCCTGTGTCCTACTGGCGAATTTGGCCCACGACAAGGGGCGAATCTGAAATCCTCGATATAGTCTCGACAAGCTGCTATATTTAGCATTCCGTTATTCTCCAATAACCACGACCTACGATCCTATTTAATTTTGTACTACCATGTCCGACATGGGTGTGACTATATACGATATAGCTTCGATTAAAATCTTTTTAGCGAGGCAGAAAATAACTGCGAACATAGACGACAGTCTAAGAACTGTTACGAGGAGCTACATTTACGTCTGCCTACAATATTTTAATTCGCCCCTTGTCATAGACCAAAATTCGCCAGTGCGACACTGGTATTAGGCTGCCATTTGCTCAAATTAGGTCATATAGTGACACCTACATCTAATCAGTTCATTTTGCCAGGTAAGATAAGCATATTGCCAAATTTGAACAAAACCATGGAGGCATTCTGTAGAAGTCATGATAAAGAGGATGTGCACATCCGGACAGACGGACAACCCCAAAACATAAAGGGTCCCCACCCCCTGGGGCGTACCCTTAAAAACAGACACAAAGACAACAGATGGAGCGGCGATAATACATGTACAAGGTAGGCGTACCAAGGTGCTGAGTATACTTACGTTGAAATTCATGTCGTACATGTCTGACAGAAGAGTGTAAATACATCTAATGAAAAACAACCTGTATACCAAATTTAGAAATCGAATTTGTCTTATGTATGGTACATCGCAAGCAACACCTGTGGGTTTGAATCGTCCCCTTTCAACAATAAAATCCGGAACGGCCGAAAAGTATTAAAGTTTTCAGATAAATACCAGTTTGTAGAACCATATAATACAGTTTTTAGGGTAAATGGGGCATAGCGAACAATTTCAGTATGCAATTTTAACCTAGGAATTACATATTATGGAGAAGAGGATTAATGCCATGTGTCTTCAGAAGCTAAGTAACAAGAGCACCTTGCTGTGTTCAATTTTACTGCTTGTGCCTAATCGTAAACAAGTATGTTGAATAACATAAAATCTACTACCAAAATTGTGCAATCCTCGACATTTTATCGGTCGGACAACTGGCTGGTTTATTATCATAGATTTAAATACTGAACATGAAAGGAAAATCCGAATATAAAAAGATAGCTCATTCCACAGTCTAACTCTGGAAGAAAAAGCGAATTTATGATAGGTTTCTGTTCTCATATTTCAGTGGTAACCCTGGCGTATAATATGCCTCCCTTTAGTTTAAATGCAAAACTTTGGCTTTCCCATACAAAAATTCTCCATTCAGTTTTTACAGATGGCCAAAGATGAAAATATGTCTCAAGAATGTAATTAAGAGAAACATTCTTCCAAGTCTCCTTGTTGTGTCCTCATGCCCACCAACCTGTATGGATATATATGATCTTTATGCCTGGCATTTAAAATCTATGCCTGGCATTTAACATACCACTGTACCATGTCTCTAATTGTCACCGTCGATGGCTATTATGGTCGTCCGTTGACAAAATCAGAAAAGACGTGCAGAAAGGCTGAGGCATACTCAGTTGATAGATGAAAGTACCAAACATTACAACGTTTTAGCTGATTTCTGATAACATCAGAAACAAATGAAACCTTATCTGTTCTCTATACCTTGCCAATTGAAAAATGCAGCTATACCAGAGCAAGAGTCTGTCTCTATTGCTAATACACGCGTCTCGCCAAATTCTCCTGAAGAACCCTTTGCAGTGTGTACAATGGTTATGGTTGGACCTGATATTGACATTCCTGTCATGTCCTTAGCTTCTGGTATAGCATACAAGTGAGGTCGTTATGTTCCACGTAGGCACTTCTAAAAGGCCCCAGGAAATAATCGGCGTTGTCACGCTTGAGAAAACAGGAAAGATGAAGCATATTTTGCTGTTCATACATGTTGGCTCAGGATGTGATGTGTTGCAATGTCTGTTCCTTCCTTGTAAGGAAGAAAGCCTATATCACAAAGGTTTGGCCAGGGCAAGAATAGAATTTCATCAGGCACTGTATGTATCCCAAAACAGCAAAATCTTCGATGAGTTTCTTTAAAATGCATGTGAAAAGACAATGTCTTAGTCACAATGGAGCCATAAATTCAAGCTGGCCTCTCTTGCCCCTAAGGGTATAGCTGCTTAACAACATTCATATTGAAACAAAGTGAAACTGCGACAGGAAATAAGAATGACTGACTCAAATTGGTGTTCTGATCCCGTTTGTCACTGAGCTTCCAGATGAATCTGAAAACTGATGGAAATGATCGATAGCCACTGTACAGGTTGTATCCGAAGCTTTGGCTGCAGACTTGACGACATGTTTTGTTCTGCCATGTGTGCTAACAGTGGAGGAATTGAGAGCAGCAATACTATGCAATTAGATTTTCAGACAGAAGATATGAAATCACCTGATGGTCAGCATTGGTTGAAACCATGCCCTCTTCAAATTGCAAACTATCCTTGACAGCAGATTGTATCTGGCTGGTTGTTCGTTCACTGCTACAGACATTGCTATATGCTATTAATCACACGCGTTGGTTGGTTTTACTCTGTCCCACAAATTCATTGGAAAATCTTAGTCTATCAAAACTGTCAAATCTGGGCTAAAAGCCCTCAAATTCGACAATGTGTGCAAAAACTGACACAATAACAGACCGATTGCTGACAGTGTTTTTTGTTAGTGAATATACACATAATGATGCTGATTCTAGTGGTAATGACATTGGTCGAACATTTCCAACACATTTGTAGGACAAAGTACAGTCGTTTCCAGCATCAGTTCAAATTTGTACATGCAACTAGCGAGAAATCTTTTCTAATCCATTGATGCTATGGGTCATTGCAATAATCACAACCTGGACCCCATAGTGAGAGAATGCCAGCTGGTAATATCACTTTGCAAATCTAGACATTTGTTTATCACTTTGTCAACTGTTAATGTGTGCTAAACAATGTGAGGAAAACATTCATCAAGTTTTAGTGATGGGTTAAGACCATTGCTCATAGAAACCACTGTCACAGTTAGTAGGGCAGATAGCACTACATAATAGTTTGATCTATTTGTCACAGCCATCATTCAGCATCACAGAGGTAGTCCGAAACACACAACAATTTTTCAAGGAAACCAGTCTTGTCAGCAGGGGTTATTTTCCCTACAATCGTTAAATCTTTATTACATTTGACAGTCAAAGTCATAGAGATGGTCAGATACCCGCAACAACACGTTTTCTTTTTCTTTCTATTTATTTTTTTTTTGTAAACGATCGATGCAAATGATACCGTACTTTATTGTTTCCCATATTCTCAAGTAACATAATGTCATCCCTGATCTAATCAAAGTTCATTTAAGCATTTGTCAGGCTTTGGTTAACTCTACAGCTGCAACTTCTTGTTATTTCTCACATTCAAATAATTATACAGTAAGAAATCTGCCCATGAAAAGCAAGACAATTTTCTATTGTACTTCTTTTTTAATTGAATGAGAGGATTTGCAGCAATAGGCAGAATGATGTCCTGAAATAAGCATTTTTCGTATATCGTTACACCATATTTAAAAATCTCCCGAAAATATTAAGCCACGCCCCCTGAAACTTGGACCCATATTCTGGCCCCAAACACTCTTTCCTATCTATATATGACCAAATCCATAATGTCACGCCCCGAATATAACTGACTACGCGTGTTTTTCATATTTTCAGCTTTCAAATCTACCCCAAATCGATCAATTTTTACATGCACACGTCCTCTCTGACGACGACCCACAGTCTTCACATACCGAAGTGATTTGACGTTGAGGGGAGTAAATGAAAATTTCCCACAACCATATGACCACCCTAATAAATAGTGAAATGGCTAATCTATCAAACTATATTCGTGAAACTGGCTTTAAAGACTATTTTATATCATTTTTATCGCTTTTCGTAACATTTCTTTAAGCCTGTTAATCATTGAACTTCCGGTTAGCAGGATAGCTTTGTTAACCGTGTAACGGCCTCACACACACTGAGGGGATTCACCAATTTTCAAAACTATAAATGCAATATGCACGGATACGTTAATACTATTGTATCAGTCATACAAAAAAGGTGGACAGCATGATAAAAAGTGATAGAAAATTAAATTTGAACACTGAAAGACGTGCGTTAGCGGGCTGTCATATGGCAGCCATCTTATTTTCAGCCAATCACAATGCGAACCAGTCATTTCTCCAAAACATTACCAAGCGGGACTCAGTAGGTATTTTGGAATTAGGACCTGGCAAGCAAGGACGTTTTTGTGATAACTGAATCGTATAAATATGTTTCAAACCATTGAATGTCAACTTTTACAAATCTTTAACTTGAGGTTGTAAGAAATTTGACCTTCCTATGCATGACTCGTTGATGCTGACATTCAAAGCGTATATGTAAACAAAGCCCATCAGGAGCTCTCGTCTCGCATTGGAGCCGCCACATGGCTGGTAGATTTCCACACACACTCAAACAGGAAACGGCTGGTTCATCATTTTTTTCCATAGCGAAAGTGGTCACCTTCGAAGATCTGCAGTTTTGTGCCAACAGAATGGTTGAACGCTTGGCATCTTTTCCGCTTTCAGTGGTTTATCAGCATGTACCCAAATTGTCACATTTTGAAAGTTATGTTTAGTCCAGATTTTTTTACCTCTTGGAAATATTTACATTTAATTAATTTGCATTCATCTGAACTTCCAGTACACTTGCATTAGATTGCATGTACCCAAATTGACACATTTTGAAAATTATGTTTAGTCCAAACTTTTTCCCTTTTTTGGAATATTTACATTTAACCAATTTAGCATTTTGACACTCTGTCTGTCAATTGGAATCAAAATTGTGAATTTTTTCACTGTCACTGGGTAGAAAAGTTCGATCAGCATGAAAACAGCACGTCCAGATCGAATTCTATTGGGAATGTTAATGAATGTCACATAACCTTTTTGTAATTTACTTGCTTACTCCACTACCTAGTAATTGAAGTGATCTGGATATGCTGCATTCCCTCATTTTTACTTTACTGTTATGTCGATTTTGTCCTATCTGTTAATGGAAACAGAATGCACGAATACCGCTTAAAGTGTGCCTTCTGTGTTTCCCTGTGTACCCTTTAATAAATAGTTTTGTTTTTTGTTTAAACAAGTCAGAAAATTGCACCCCCTTAAAAAATGGTGCTGCCATATGGCATAATTGCACAGAACTTATGCTGCTAGGGCCCTGGTTATACAGCCAGCATGTCCCAACAAAAAGGGGACACGTGCATTGAGCATTTTCAAGCTTTCCTTTCCCCATGAAAGACCCTGCCATTGGGAGTACAACATCCCTTATGAATCGCCAAAGGCACTTGTGCTGAATAATTAACTGAATATGAAATGTACACTCTATCTGTTACATTTAGAGATTATATTTTGTGTCCTGTTGTTCGGAGGTTTTAATGGTGTTTTTGAGACACACACGACTGGGACAAACGCGCATAGCATTTTTCGTTCCCACTGTTTGCTTCTGAGTTCTTTTGGCACATGAGAGGGAATGTTCTTCATATGTAATACAGATATCATGAGGTCACTCTGTCAGTGATTATATCTCAACAACTCTTTGCAGGTCATTATGTTCCGGTTGATGATTGTCACTGGCACTGAATGCAGCTCGATGTAACCTATTCATACTTTTAAGGCGGACTTGTAAAATTTAAGGTTATGACATATAGGATTTTCTTATGGTTTGCTTGATTGTTTAGTATTTTCCTGATAGTATTGTTAAATAATTCAAGCTTTTTGTTGTTTTTGTTGATTGTTTGTTTGTTGTTACATTTTTGTTTGTTTTTTATTTTCACGTGTTTCTTTATTGATTTTGCACTGTTTCTGCTTTTGTTTTATGAGGGCGGTTTTATGTTTTTCTGCTCTTTAAAGTGATGACATTATTTGAGAATATGTAATTAGAAATTTAAATCAATAAATATTTAGATTAGTGAAAATAAATTAAACACATACTTGGGTAATGAGTTTTATTTAAATTTGCTTTGGTGGTGATAGTGGTTGATGGTTTGCTGGGTACAGAACAAATAAATGCCGAAAGTTTATTAAAACCTCAATTCATACAAGACCGACACTAGAAAATTTTATATTTACTTTTAATTGGGCCATTCAGAACAATAACTACGGTATTTCATATTTCAGATAACATTGTTTTATCAAATGTGTTTTTAATTTAAATTATGTAAATATGTAACTCAGAATTTTTATGATTTAAAATGTGACCTGTCAGGGTCGCTTTAATGTTTTTTTTCAGTCTGTGATGTTTAGAAAGTTAAATGTGTTCACATAAGTTAACATTTCAAGCAGTAGGTATTCTATCTGGTTATCATAAAAGCTTTGCTAATATTTCAGGTTAGTCCACGAACTGCTTCATAGTTTGCATACGAGCCCGTGTGGTGTAAAACATGATGTGGGCAGACGGATCATTGTTTCCTCATAAGGGAACAAGGAAAGCTTTCATCAATCAGCCCATAAGGTTTACGTTGGGGGAAAAGACCAGGTATGTCCATGATACAGCATAAATTTATTGTCAGCATTAAACCAATCAGTTTACGGAAGCTGGCCAATGGGAGTCTCAAATGAAGCACCTTCCCTGCATACCGAAGTGGAAAAGTGACAAGTGTTCACCTGTTAATGACCTATGTTTCAGGGCAAGTTGACAAATTAGCAGCTGTAATGTATTAAGTGCCAGTGCTTTAACTGTCAATACATTGTCAAAGGAATTTTATAAAAGTTATACAGGGACGCTCAACCCAAGCTTTGGTCTGTTTTTATCTGGCATCCGTGCTGAAGGATAGGATGCCATAGATGCAATACCATAAAGGTTATGGGTACAATGGACGCATATATAGTCAGGAGGAATACAGTATGCTCATCCTGCATTGATGGCACGCGCCGTTTCGGATGGTACACAAGATGCGGATTTTTTTACGAGAGGAGAATGTCGCAGGTGTAAATTTAGGGAGGCTAAACTTGAAAACAGTGAACAAAGTTCAATCTCCGGAGTAAGACCTCTCGATTAAGCGACTACTCTTACAAAGAATCTTGTTCCTGTCCCATTTCTGTTTATATCTTACATTTTGTTTTTCACATAGAGACCACTTAATAATTAAGACCAAATTTTCTTCAATTCTATGGGTTGTCGTCTCAATTGAGGAATTCTAGCGTATGTACCATGCTGGTTGGAAAGACGTGAGACTGTGTGGTATAGTGTGGAAATCCGAAGCCTACATTCCTCTGGGGGCACAGGCTTGGGTCCCATATAAAAAAAACCTGGTCAAGTCAAGAATGCCGTTCACCTCATTGACCGAGTTCCTGTGGTTGATGACGTCGAGTGAAAAGCATATGGATTCATTTGCCAAAGGAGCGAGGTCGGTCAAGTGAATAGTATTCTCCTCGTGGCCAATTTTAGTCTGTTCCAGCAGGTATAGCTTTTGTTTGAAATGATACAAAAAGCTAAAAATATATTTTAATGTTTTATTCCATATGTAAACTGCAGAACAGAGGCAATGCTCCAATTATGGAAAATGATAAACTTGGCTTAGGAATATTTACGCCACTTCCGACTAGAGGATATGGATAGCTTTATCATATAGTCAGTATTCTCCAGCTTTACTGAGTAATACAACTATAATAAATGGTTAAATATACAGAAAGTATGATGTTGAAAGACCACATGTACAGTGGAGTCTGAGTTGGCAGAGGAGAACTCCGTTCGCATGAGCGGTTTTGGTGACAGTGGGGCATGTTCCCCTAGATGGCGCCACTGTTCATAAGTCTTCTGGTTGCTAATATTTGCAGGTAGAGACACCTGTAGGATAAACAAAATTGACTCTTCCTATTGGTCAGTGGTTGTTAATTTGAATGGTGTGTCATGAGAATATAGCCTCTGAACCAGCAGTGCCACCTAAAAGAACATCCCTCATTGAAGAAAGCCATGTTGCTGGGGTCCTCACTCACACGCGTCATCAGATATTGAGCAAACTTAAAAATGACACTTTGCCTTGCCTGTGGGAGAAACTGATATTAGACATTTTAGATCATGTTTGAGAACAGTTTCGACATTAAACATCTGATGAAGTGGATCAACTGATTGCAGTGTTGACTCAATATCAGCATGTGCTTTCAAAGTCAAACGACAATTTGGGAGGCACTGCATTGATTTTGTTACTACACACACTAAATAATCGAGATGCTGTTCCTATCAGCCAGCTTTCTAGACGCCTACACATGTATATATACAGGAGGAGGAGTATCGAGAAGTTTTATAGTTGTTAAATAAGGGTATGGTAGAACCTGCCGAGAGCGAATGGGCTTTAAACCCAGTTCTAGTCTCGTAGAAAGGTGGGTTTCTGACAATGGCTGACCACATCATCAATGCTGTGAATTAAGAACAGTGGCGTAGGCTTATCTTATAAAAAATCCAGGATACTTGTGGAAGCTTCTTATTTCCACATAAAGTATCTAACGGCAACGTAGATTTATTTGTGATCCACAACATGTTAATACCTGATGTAGCTTGTGTTTACTAAGCAGAATAATACCAAACTTGACAAACATTACATTATTCTTTGATGAAGAGACTGGATTCCAGACTTGTAAAACGTAGTTGTAAGTTCGGTGCGCATGGAAATCTACGTGGGATCTTGATTAGAGTATGAAATGCATTTAAAGAATACCTTTAAAACTGTAACTTCGAATGCACTTCAAAATGCAAAGCTGAAGTTCAATTTTGAAGCTACAATCATGTGGCTTTAATGACATTTTCATTTGTAGGTAGACCAGCATTTAAATTCTGCATACACGGGGGGGGGGGGGGGTATGGAGGGGTTGGGGTGGGGAAGGGGGTGGAGGTGGTGGTGGTGGGGGGGGGGGGTGCACGATAAGTCATGTCACCCACTACGCTAACCCTACCAATACTTAGGGTCCAAATTAGCTAGTACCACCGGTAGGCGCTATGGCGCTACGGACATTTCCCGGTGCATCTTGCGGCAGGTTAGGTTGCTTCAATATAGCAGCCATATTCCGCCATAGATAAAGTACAGGGAAAAGACATCACCAAAGTTGATCGTTATTTTCCAGCATATGACGGGAGTATTCACAAGCTACATTGACAGCCTACAATTCCAAACTTCCTGACTGTAAGTCAGACACAAGAGAACCGGGCAAATTGTATAAATACCCCCAGGATGTAAGCAGTAACTTTCCACAGTTTTCCTCCAAAGAAAGACATACAGAAACGACAGAAGTGACTGAATGTGATGAAAAGACCAGAACTGGCAGAGGCCTATGAACCAGGTAAATTTGAGAGAATTTGTTCAAAGCATTTTGTTTGGGTTAAGGTCCGATGCCAGAACACCCAGTGCCCACGTTATTTTCGTATAACTGGAAAATTGTAGAAAAGCACCGCACAACAAACCTACGGCCGAGAAAGAGTGACCTACCCAGTAACGGAGAAAGGCCAGTTGTCAAGCAGACAGCGGGAATGAGATCGCTGCGCCGCAGCGGTAGCTCACAGTACTAGCTAATTTGGCCCAAAGGTATTCTTCTGCATGTTGTTTAGTTCATGTTTGTAATCTTTGTAGTGTTTTAATAATAGCACCAGCTATGTTAACATGGCAGCATTCAAGCCAGCACCAACTGCAGATTCTTGATTTTGAGACTCCCGTTTCCTTACTTTCAGGTACCCGTATAAGAAAATATTTTGTTCCTTGTAAAATTGTCTGCAACAGCACATAATTAAAATCATGACAGTTTATTAAGGTTAAAAAGAGAAACACATGCTGGAGTCATACAATCAGAATATTATATTTCTGGCCATGTATCAATACACATAAAAATATAATCTCATTGTGTGGTAAAAACTGCATCGATTTCTGGGAGCCGTTTTTTCATTAAAAAAACAACAACATAAAACTTTTTTTTTTGTTCTCTGAACAATGAAATTTGACAAACCCGATTTTTTTGTTCTCTGATTTTTTTGCCTGACACTTTCAGCTTCAGAGTGAAAGTGGGAGAAAAAAAGAAATGAAATGCTATGTGCGGTTAAACTTGTATCGATTGCTGGGAACCGTTTTTTTCCTTTTTTTTTTTCTTTGAAAAACATTTTTGCTCTCTAAACTGTGAAATTTGACCGACAGATTTTTTACCTGACACTTTCACCTTCAAAATTGAAAAAAAAAAAAAAAAAAAGAAAAAAGAAAAAAAAAAAGAGAAAAAGAAACCCAAGTACTAGAAGAAGGAATCAGGTTTGTCCACAAATCAAGGGAACAGTTCCCAGTCAAGATATAATTGGATTTTACATTTTATATGGATTGGAATGGTTCAATCTCACTGAATATATTTGCAACTTTGTTGAAACTTCGTAATATTGCATTAAATTTTCTTGCAAGGTAGCATCCAAAAACAAATAAACTATATTTATTCAAATTACAGAGTATAAACTTCGCCATATTGGATTAAATTTTCTTGCAGGTAGCATCCAAAAACAAATAAACTATAGTTGTTCAAATGACAAAGTTTTAATATATTAGGAAAACAAAAAACAAAAAACCAAGAGAAGCCAAATATGTATGGTTTTATGGGAGTCTTCATAAATGAACATACCCTGATACTCTCCTGGCACCTTACTCCAATCATCTAACGCTAAAACACTGCTTTTCCTTTTAAGACATTTTCGATGGCTTCCATACCGATATAACTTCTTGTCTTTTCCTTGAGCTATTTTGTTTTCTTCTTTAAACCTGGGTACCTTAGATGCCAAGTTGGCGTGCTTAAGGTCTCAAATGATAAGAAGAGTGCCACGAGTATTACCACTCACATCTTTGGTGACAGATTTAGAGCTATAGCGGTACATTAATGAATGTGTTTGATATCTAGGAGTAATACATCGTTGGAATTCAAGCTCAATACCATTTTTATGTGCGCAAAATGAAACATTTTTGATATACTTGTATGAAACTATAATTAAGACACGTAGTTGAGGACTTAAATGTTTTATTGCACGGAACATTTAAAAGATTATGAAGGTGTACATCTGTGTTTCTACAAGTTAATTTAGATGGAAGGTTGTTTCATTTACTTGATAATTAGTCCAAACCAGTTCAAAGTCTGTGATAACCCATATTTCTCACAATGCGTAATGCATTGATTTTCAAACATTTTTGAGTAAACGATAACGAAATTAAATGTTTTTTGTGAAGAAGGCCTCTTATATACATTTTTTTTTAATATATAAATATTCACCCAAGTAATGTGGAACCAGGGTAAATCGGCGACTCCCAAGCTTGCTTTGATGAGATTGCGGAGGGATGGGATAGGAGACCTTTCGTCTCGAGCAACCATGACGTCCTGATATAGACTGGTTCACAGGTTCTTCGCCAGGTGTCGCTATAATATTATGAAGCGACAGCTAGCGGAGAAACAGGGAACCAGTCTATCTAATTCTTTGACCGCAACATCCAACCGTAAGAAACACCATTTAGGCAGCATTCCTCTTCATGTTTGTGTGTGGATCTGCTTGGATAATGACTGGCTTATGTAATTGCATACTAAATCAGAATTATGTGTTTCTTATATGAATTTTGAAAGCTTGCTTAAATAGGCAGAAATTAGGAAGACAGAAGAAAGAATTTAATCTGTACTGTTGCTGCTCAATGGATTTTTCATTTAAAGTGAAACTGTTTCTGTTTGTTTATGGTTTCAATCTTTCTGTAACAGAAAATGAATGGCCTCTAATTTAATGAGTACAATTCAAACAGAAACCTCACTTATTGCCTCAAAGTAATAAAGTTTCATTGTATGGAGTTCTAAGACTTTATTTCCTTATTCACAAATATCAACATTAGTGGCAAACGTGGAAGAACAGGTAAACCAGCCTTAACTCTTTAAATTCTGTTTCTTTTAACAATATCACTAGTTTCCAAGCAAGGATGAAGACCCAAGCGAGCCTTGCAATCGCCATATTGTCTGACGAATTAATCTGATATCACCTTTTTCAAATATATTTGACAATCCGCATATAACATCCAGCTCATATCCAGTGACCATGAGTATGCACATGAAGGGTTTATCCATTTGTGTTTTGGTGATCATGTCTTGCAGATGATGCACAAAAAATATCACTCCAATTGTGCTGTATAGGTTGCGTGATAATATACATCAAAGATGTTGAAAATCCATTATAACGATTTCCTGTACCCAAGATCTAACATACTCTGACGCCATTGTTAGTGTCTTTCTGCTAACTTCTGTCCGTCGGTGGGATTTTGTGGGTCATACTGTACAGTCTTGTCTGGCGACAAAGTAATGTTATTTGATACGTAAAAATCCATATTACATTACAACACCTAAAAGTTTTAAAGAATGGTAATGACATCAACTTCACTTTCTTTCACAGTTAACTAAAAATACACGAATGCCAAGGTACACCAAAATCAGAAAAAGTGTCAATGGTGCATGAAAATTAAAACTTATGTATGATGTAACATGGTGAGGAACGCAGGGGGAATTTGACAATTGATGATATATTTACAATCGTTTTTTGTTGTTACAAGCGTGCTGACAAGCAGAAAACGAGACTCTTTTGCGAAGGTATGCTTACTAATTATGACATCACACTATATATGATCGGGGATTTCCCTGCCTTTGCATAGTATAAATTAATGCATTTACGCAACCGGAACGGATTGTAAAGATTGAGTTATCGATCCAGTTTTTAATTAACATGTTTCCTTAATATACAGGTGAATCTGTACAGTGATGAAAATTGTACAAGCTTTATTATGATGAGGTTATATTGATGTCGACGATAATGTTGCGAAACAAACTGGTGAGGGAAAATGTGATGCACAATGGCCCTATAGCTTTGCGGGTGGCTGCATTGAAAAGCAACATTCAGCACAGTTACCAGCTCACATCTTGTTCACAAAGCTATCTTAAAAAATAAGCATAAGAAACTTAATTTGGTGAAATATAACATATTTAAAAGCCGGAGCTTTGAGTAACATATTTAACATTTCAAACAATCCTGGTGTAATCATTAGAACACAGATTTTTGTAAAAAATTAGTTTCACTGAAGGTGGGGTGGAATCGATCTTGATCAGTGGTTGTATTTTGAAAACCAAAATAAACCGTGCGACAAAAGGTAAAATTGGGACTCAGCTCAATGGTGTGTATATCTTGATTTTCACTTTCGAGTTATAGAAACACGCATTTTCACTACCTGCTGTGACTTTCATGTCATAACCCACATGTGCCCACACTGCACTTGTAAAGTTTTTCAATGGAAATGTTCAGCTGTCTTATTATGCCTAATGATCTGCTATTACCGCAGTCTATAGCTCATAAAATATTAATAAAACATTATACTATTGATGCAAGAAACTAGCATAAAAGAGTAGTTTTTGAATATCTGAACTTTCTTTTTAATCGTATTTAACTGTTATCAAGGGGACTATGTGAAGAAAAGATGTGGAGATGTGTGCAATTGTGCTATATCAAAGCGATGTCTTAAGTACCGGGTATGCAGAATCTTGATTGAAACCCTGTTGCTTCGTAAGGCAGGTGTTTACATGATACAATGAGATACCTGCACAATCAGTCATATGTAAAACACAGCCATGGAACTAGACTTGCGTCATTTCACTCTTGTTACTTTCACTGGACTTTTTTCTTGAAGGTTGTTGTGTCTCCAGTACTATGGTATTATGCTTAGCTTGTTGTTGCTGATTGATACTTAAGTTCCGTACTTCTTCTTGTATTGAAGCCAGAACAGTTACCACCGTGCTAAGGGCTTTTTGATTTTCTGACATGACTCGTCTAATGTGCTCTATGTCATCTTTAGTTTTCATATCTTCCTTATTGCTGGTTTGTATATGTTGTAATCGAACATCCATCACTTTGAGATTACGTTGTATGGCATCCAGCTGAGGTATTGACAGAAGCTGCACCTGAGGAGCTGCGCTGACTGATGTCCGACGTGCACGTGCACGTGGAGGTCTAAGAGACATGCGCCTGCGCAAAGGCCGACCATCCGGAGCGTTACTTGTTGGTGGTGGTGGAGGTACCAAACGATCTGCAGGATCCAACTGTGCATATGGTTCCTCGCTATCTGTAAATATAATAACACTATGCAAGAAAACTTTCTGGCAAAACTTATGAAAATGTTGTGATATATTCTATTTATCAGGTACAAAACTACCTACACCAGACTCTGACCAGCAAAATATGTTTGTTCGCAGATGGAAGAGCACACGTGGACCATTACTATTTGCACAATACAGACTTCGTGGGTGTCGATCTGACTGATCTCTTGAGGGCAGCACTGTTCCTGGTTGGTAAACACATACGTGGCCCAGGGTTCGTGCACTATGGTTTACAGCTCCTAAACTACAAATAACTTGGTTCAGTGCTTCTACTACACCAACCCAACTTTTGTTCCTGGTACGTTTTCTTATATATTTTACGTTTGGAATGCTTTTCAGGTAACAGCCCCCGTGCATTTGCATATCATTACCAACCGAAGGATAGATCTGTCACCTGGCTGTGAATACCTGAATTAACACTAAGCAAAGCCAAAGTCTATGTTAGAACAGGGGCACCAGTCATAGCTTGCTAAGCAACTCAATTGGTATATCCACTCTATCAGCGGAGCAGAGAAAACCTAATAAAACTCCCATCTGCTGAGGAGGCAACAACAATCAGCATGAAATTAGTTTATAATTTCACGTGAAATTAATATAATTAGTCGTCATAGAAAACCTGAGTGATATGGTTCATTGTCTAATATGCTCAGTCGTCCATACTGCCCTGCGTGATGTCCATGTCAACAAAGATATCGTGAGACAGCATATCCCCAGCAGGCATAAACATACACAGGGAAACGTGTATATGAAAGTGTAACATAACAAATACAGGTATGGTTGACGTAAATTACGAGTCATTAAAATATTATTTTACAATTTGAATATGTCTGTTTGAATTAGCATTATTTTGAATATTATATCGATAATACTGTTAATATTAACATTTCGGACAGCAGTTGTGATGTGTTGAATATGAAGATCGACGTTAACGATGCAGCGTGGTTAGACATAAAAGTGTGTCATGTATGATTAAGAAAACCAAACATTACCGTGATGAGCCGTTACTTTTGACGCAAAACCAACAGATTACCTGCATATAAAGGTGGATCCTTTTCTAAATCAGCATATCCTGGATTGGCCTTAAATGTTTCCGTTGTTGTCGTTGGTAGAATATCATCAGAGCGTATATTAATATTATCTTTTCCTAAAACGTAAACGTGATGATATATTAATAACAAACAACTTTGTAAAAGCATTTTTTTCCGTAAGCAGTATTGACACAGGAGAAAGTAATAACCAAATATTTGCAAGGCAGAGCTGTTTTGGTTTATTCTAGCGACGAACTCAAGATTACCGAAACAATAGCAATGTCTGATCTGAACAAATATTGCTTGAAGAAGACAAGACTGTGGGTTCTGGCATACAATATTGTTTCACTTTCCCCACTTGACAAAATTATACTTATTTATATTTATTTTCTAACTGGATCAAATTTGTGGATTATTCATTTATACGGAATTATATCACTATGAAATTACACTACCGTTGTTAGTAAATCATGCGTAAACATAACAATTGCTGCATATTGACAGATTGTTGAACGGTATCAGCTTTAGATGTAACTACAGAAAACGGGTTTCAAGCAATGTTTGTTTGATCTGATGAAGTGCACACAATATTCTAAGCCGAATTACTATAAACTCAATGAAATTAAAGTATTTGACTCAACCCAAGACTAAAACGACTAAAACAAACAAACGATAACTAAAACAAAGTGACAATGAGGATTGTCACAGCATCCCAAAAGTTTAGTACTTTCTTCTTCTGAAGCCGATTTTTCATTCTGCAACATAAAGGTGACGGCTGCGGCTGAATTAAGTTACCTGCCTGAATATCAATCTGCTATTTTTTCTGTAACTTTGCAAAAAAGGATGTTACCCTAACTGACAAATGCACTTGCGCAATACTTGTACTTATATAATATTGAAGGACAATTGGCTGGCTTGGGGTCCAGTTGACCCGTTTGCACACTTTATGTTGCATTATGCCACCCGTTACGGTGTGCGCCGTGTGGCATCGCAAGAACACATCGGCCCCAGAGGGATGAGAGTTAGGAAAAGTAGGGTTAATGCCCCTACCATCCGCCTCCTTACGTCTCTCAAGCTTGAATAGATAGCGTCGCACGAGCCGTTGCAAAATATCCGCATACGATGTCTCAGGAGTTTCGATGTTGAGATTTTGACAAACGTTCTCTCTTTGTTTCTGCAAAAAGAAAGACAAAGTATGTAAAACAAACATATTTCGATGTACGTTTTAAAAACTACAAAAATAATAACAGTTTTTTCATACACATGTATTACTGTGAACATGATCCAGGCTGCCAACTTGAACCAAAATTATGTTGATTAAAAAGCTCATGAAAGTCATACCAATGCTTAAGCTCTTGCCCTCCCCATCCCCACCATTTTTATGCACATGTCAGTTTCTGACGGGCCTATCTGGAAATACAGACGTCGACTTCTTTCCATCTTTGGTGCAGTGCCACCAGACATGGTAAACGTCAATTGTGACTGATGAAAAGGAAGTTTCAACGTTAGTTTTTAAGGCTGCCAAATGTTGACGAAACTAACAAATCGTGGTGATCACATGACTTTTTTTGGTCCGTACCTCAAACCAGAGCACTAGTTTTACCTTCTTGCATATTGATCCGCTACCTTTGTGTGACTCTTTAGCGATAGTGTAGGTTCTAAGCTTTGAATTCATGTATGACAGGCACAGATATATTACATCTGCATGAATTGCCCACTCTGTTTTTCCCCATCAGGTCATTTCTAAAGGTAATATGTGATTGGTACTGGCAAGATATATAAACTAGACGCAGATTCAATCATGTAGGTCCGTGTTAGAAATGTGGTGACATCTATCCTAAAATTATATCCTTCCATCCAAGAATGTTGACGTAGCAACCTCTCAAAACTGGCTTTAATTTGAACATTTTCAATTAATTATGTGATTTCTTCATGTGTCTATTTAAAAATGATTTTAAAAAAATGCTTATTCTTTGCTAATATAATGAATATAGCACCTTACGTCGGATAATTTCAATTTTTCGGTTTGGGAAAGATCATGCAATCATTGTTGCAATATATGCAATATGAAATAGATAACTGAAAATTTGTGTCGCAGTGCTTTCATAAGCTGAGTTCTACAGTTCTCAATTCCGTTATATTTTTATTGTGTCCATTAGGTTTTGTCCCATTTGTGCCAGGTCTCTTACAGCAAGGCTAGTTTATGGTTCACTTTCAGTTCGTTGGAAATAAGTTTGTTTGGGAATTTTGTGTGGATGCATTGTTTTTTTCGTTTTGTTTTTATAGTCTTTCATGCACCGTATGTGTTATAAAGGTTATGAACTCTTTCCAAGGTGCCGGAATCACATTGACCATTACAACAGACAACTAGTTTGTTGAAGCATAATAACGTGGTAAAGACACTCGTCTCAGCGGCCAAAACTACCGTTTTCCCTTCAGCTCAACTGGCTTGTCAGTCGCCTACGTTTTACGAAAGGTCTTTCGTTTGTTCACAAATACATTTTTGACATCTCAAAAATCTACAACCGGATTTTGTTCACACTTTTGGAACGTGTCTTGGCCAGGTGTCTAGCAAGTATCCGTGCTAGAGAAGCAATCATTTTCTAATTTTTTTCGTGAATCGTATCTCCATTTTTGGGTAAAATCTTAAAAAAATAATCTCCGAAACCGCGGACCGTTTTCTTTGAAATTACACAGGAGCATTCATTGTGGTCTAAGAGCTTAATTTCTTCACAATATGGTGGTGCATTGTCTAAAATTTTTTATTTTATTTTTTTATTTTTTATTTTTGAGCACTCAACTTCTCCCAAACTGCAGGCTGTATTCATTTCAAAGGTAACAGGAATGTAGCTCGACACGATTGCCACCAAAAGTGTTTGGTAGGAGTAACTGTCTTTTCTACATGTAGGGACTTGAGGGTAACCCGAACACTTAAGAATTTTGAAGACTGTTGCAGCTTATAATATATATCCAACTTCCTAATGAAGTAATTATACACTAGCAAGAAAGAGAACATGTAACTGTTCTTACCTTCCTACATGTTTGTAATTCGTGAAATAAAATAAAAAATACATTAAATTTTGCAAGAAGTGTCATCATGTTGTCAGATGTTCGGTTTTGTCAAGTAATCTTAACATAATAAAGTGTGTAAAGCTGCACACCTTCACCAGATAGTTTTCATCTGTGGATACACCGTGGGCTGCCATCAGGGTGTAAAATTCAAAACGAGGCTACTGCTGAACGGCATGACGAAAATCCAGCTTACCGATTTTGCTTTCAGAATAGCAACCGAGACAAAGCCCCATCAGGATATGTGTTGAACACAGGAAGGGGAAGTTTATAAGTGTTCGGATTTCACTGGTGTTCGGGTTTACCCTCATTGCCTCCCGGCGAATAAAGACAAAAACAAGTTTATTCAGCCAAGCTGTGTTGAAGATGACTTAAAAACACGGTGATGATATATACAGGACGTTTGTCGTATGTATGTACATGTACGTACCACATATATATGGAAATCGTTTTGTTCAATAATTCACAGTGAAAGATACTTTTTATGCTCTCTAAGGGTAAAAATCCCGTCTGTGATGGCATGTCCTTGTAGCAGCCATTTTAATTTTTTGTCAAAGCAGACAATTTATTTCTGGCAACAATATTTCCTCCCATACAAACTACCATTTCCCAGTACTGACTTGTAATTTATATATATTTTTTTTCTGTTTCTTTCTTTTTTTCCGTTGACGGGCACCGCAAATCACGCAAGATTGTCTTGCATCTTGTCAAGAACTGTTGAATGCTCTGGGCTTCGTTCAGTAAACTGGCATGGCTAGGTCGGTTTGGGAGCACAGTAATACACTGGTTGATATATAAACACAACATAACTAAAAGCAAATATATCCTCATCTTGTTGTGTAGAAGTAAATTTTAGACAATGTGCGTGGTTAACAATACTGATGTTGATGATCACACAAATTGAACCACTTGTAGTTTGGCGCTTTTTTTATTTGAGTAGCCTACCAAGTAACAGCTGTCATGATTGGTTGGTTACAAACCCCCGCGTATTGACAGCAAAACCATGGCTTTTGGTCCGTTATTTCACATTGTTACAAGACCCGAGGTTTTCTCCCAAAACCGATAGTTTTTGAACAAAACCATGGAATTTGGTAAAAAAAATAACAAAACCAAGGGTACTGTGATCGAAGTTTTGCTCTTAAACTGTGGGTTTTGTGCTCAAGACCCAAGGTTTTGCTTCAAAACCAAGGGTTTTCTACCTGAACCCTGAGTTTTGTTCACGATACCCAGGGTTTTGCACACAAAACCCAGAATTTTGTGCAAAATCATTTAAAGATTCAGTAACTGAGTAGAGCCCAGGGATTTATAATGAAACCCTGTGTTTGGCTAACAAAACCCAGTGTTTTGTGATAAAACCTATGGTTTTGTTTGCAAAACGCAGGGTTTTGTTACAAAACCCAGGATTTAAAGAGCAAAACCAACACAATTCCTTCGGGTTCTGCAGGTCAAATATAAGCTGTCTCCATCTTGGAAGAGACTAAGAGAGCGTAAAAAAACAAGTTTTGCAGTAGAGGTAGTGCACACAGCACTAAAACAGAATCTTCAGACGTAAGTCAATGGAGCTCCCAACTCTTTGAGCAAGCCATAAATGGCACTCTAGGAGGAAGAATAGGGTGCATGCACACCAGAAGTCAACCCCCCCCCACTTCCACAGGAACCGAGTGGTGACCGTGACTGGCAGGTCTTCGGGGCAATCAGTCCCTACGGGGTAGGAAAGGTCAGAATTAGCTCCAAGGTGTGTATTCGTCCCAATTCACAACTGAATACACAAACATTTTGAGGGTTAGAGCTGTGTATTCCCATTAGTTTGTATGTTAAAGCAACCTTAAATAAACTAGTCACTTTTGTAGCTGTAGTTATATAATTTTTGTGAGGTCTTTATTTATGCATCTAAATTTATTGTCTGAAATTTGGTGTTTCTATGTGCAGTAGGTTTCAACTTATTATGTTGCAAATTACAATGTAAAGCAATGGGAATACACAACCCTAGCCCTACACTGACTGCAGTGCCCTCTTTTAGGTAGTTGTTGAACCTTCTGTTCTTGCCCTTGCCTATTGTGTCCAGCGTTGTGGCCCAGGCACAGAGGCCTAGGCAATGGCGGTTGAGAGGTCACATTACGTAATTAATACATTGTTCCCAGCTGAGATGAGTTCACAGCAGACCAAACAGGTCAGGGCATCCAACATGCTGACTTGATGTTGTGCCTGATTGTACGGGTTTCAATACAATAATCAGGAAACCCCAACTCGGATTCCTTTCTGTATGCTCTTTGAGTGACGCTACTGTACTTTACTTTCTGTAATTGTTTAACGAAGATAACCTGATGGTCAAGGCCTATTTGTGACTATTAAACCAAATCTTTTGAAGTATTCCAAGAAGACATTATCACATGAATCGTGGTTGCGGGCAGGTAGGCCACTTGTGTAAATCATCGGAAACCCTGGCTCATTTGTCTCATAATAAGATGCATGGCGAGTCTTAAGCTCACCTCCACATGGAGTTTAAGCAGGTGTTTTGAGAGAATAACTGAACTATTTACTTAATTTCAAATTCCCCATGAGTTTCCAAAAACATGGGATGCTGACCCGATTCCAGGATTTGGTGATCTCCATATAATAGAGATCAGGGCGTAGGGTCGACCCCAGAAATTCATCATGAGGCTGCACTGTTAAGCAGGATTCCTCATCCGCAAAAAAGTCATACATTACAGTGCTGTCTGAAACTATATATTTTGTGGGAACAAAGTATGTTGAATATGAATGAAATAAAATCGCATTACACACGAAATCTAATAAATGTTCCCATTAAACAGCGCTCTGTTACCATGCAATACCAGTATTATTTCGTTCCTATTGACCATGTTATTCCCAAGAAATGTAAGGCAATTTAAGATTATATCTTTGTGAATGCAGAACGAATGTGACATGCATTTTGGTAAAATCATGTTTGGATTTACAGATACATGACCCACTGCAGGTAAATAGGACTTGTTCTGGCCCCATTCTTGATAAAAAATCTAAACCACCTTCTATTTTCTTCTCTTGCCTTACATAAATTTCTCATTACAACTGATATAGTACTGTATTTAATGCAATACTGCTGTGTAAATAGAAACATTTCTTCTCTCTCGGTGCTAAACTTGGTTTTTTCACTTAACTCATAAAAAGATTCTATGAACAAGACAGAATTTTGATCTGTTTGTTATTACATGTGAACAACCTAAGACTATGTGTTTAGGAAACAATTTATCAGTTACACAACGATACTTGTGCTCCTTGAAAGTCTTTGGGAGGCCCCATAAAGACAGCCTGTTTTATTGCAAAAGTCAAACTTTATTATTTTGTGAACTGTTAAATACTAAATGCACCAATTTGTGGCTAACACGTAATATTAACTATTGTATTAAGATGCAAACTTTGATAAGAAGGAAACCAAACAGTTAAAAACATCAACTTTCTCTACATATTTTTGTGTGACAAGGGACCAGACCATGAAACCTGTCACTATTTTGGCAATAACATGGTCTAAACGTAAAAACAATTTTTCATGACTTGTACCTTGATAAAAGTCTGCTTCTTGGAGCGTTCGAAGTCTAATAGTCCATCAGTATCCGATCGGCACAGATCTTTAAGCCATCTCCAGGCATATTTACATGATTTTGGTGTCGGAATCATGTTGAAAGGAACCGGTAAAGTACTTCCTTCATCCATGTAGTTCATCCACAATCGAGTGCGGGCAAACTTCCATTCAACGTCACAGTCACCCTTTATACCAGAAAACAAAGCCATGTTTGAGTGAAGCGCGTCTTGTGGTGATGTGTAAACGCACAAACTATGATACATTCACAAGGATTTTTTCTAACAAGATTAAGTTATAATCTACTTCTTAACTAACTTTGGAATTGAATTTTTCTGATTCCGAGTACCTCCTGTATAATGATGGATCCACCATTGCACATACGTTGGTAACTCACGCTGCTATTCTGTCTGAAAGACTAGTCGAAGTGAAGTGCCGTAATTTGACAGGTTAGAGTGATACAAAGCACACAAAATTACCGGTATTGAAGCTTATCAGATCATTACTAGAACATTAAAACATGTTTGCTTTAATAGCTCGGGCACAATGTAACTATATCTTAATGTTCATCCCACTCCTACCTGTATATCCTCAAAGGAGTGACTCATCATGGCGATGAGCATATTAATGAGCACAATGATAACAGTCACGTGATAAAGGGCGAAGAGTAACATGCCAACGCCCTCAACTACTGCTGTGGCACTGGAACCACCATGGGGTGAAGTACTTCCGAGATAGGATTGGCTGGTGTCTGAAGATAATAAAATGATGAAGTTCATTTTGTAACACGGAGAATTATGATCCCTTAGAAAGTGTATTAATATCAGTTACTGATAACCGTGGTGTTCAATATTTAAAGTTATTGCATGTAAAAGCATTCTACTGTGGGTAGAATTATAATGACGTGTGTTGAATGATATCTTTATTTACAATGTTTATTTATGTTTTATAAAAGTATTGAAGTATCACGAACATATGCTTGAAGTTTTCTGACAGCTCTCCGTATAGCCACTAACGACTGGTTGCTCATCATGTGACCATTAGGGACGTAAATTGTATCCACTTTTTTCTGGATTGAAACTTCGGTGGCATACTAATTACCTTGCCCAAACACCAGTCAGATGTTAACTGCATATTTCTTGATTAAGAGGAGATACAAGGGCCACAACAAGACTGAACCGGAGCTGTGCACATAGGTGTAATTTTTTAGAGGAGACACAAGGTCCACAGCAAGACTGAACATGAGCTGTACATATTGGCGTAATGGCAGCAGCAAACAGGGTGTGCAATGTATCAAACCACTGGCGCATCACACAACCATAGAGTGTACTTGCTTTCTTAGAAATGCAAGTCGTGCCTGTATTGTCCTTCATACAGACCACAAACATTTTGAGGTTGGTATCTGAGCTAGATGCCTTATGTTCCTGGATAGACATAAAATACACTTTTAAGTTTGCAGAGACTAGCCTGATCATGTCTGTTTTGAATCTAAACGAATTCTGTCAATCTGTATTCATGGCTAGCTTTCATAACTACAACTAAGTTAGCATTTCATTTTTAAAAAGTGGTCTTTCAAATTGGTTCTATTGTTACTTGCTCTTGTGCCCTCTGCTGAAATCGTCGCAATAAATGATAATGCGAGGGATCTTGTGCATTGTTACGACGTCCAGCTTCTGAATATTCTAGAACATAGGAGGACTCAACAACAAATGACAAAGATCATATACCTTTACAATAACAATATATTAATCAAATCGGTACAAAGTAGGTAAATAAAATTATAAACTTAGCTATGCTGATACACAATAGCTAAGCAGTCTGTAGCCAAATCTAATCCCTGGTGTGAGATTCTCCACAGGTACTGCCCCACAGTTCCAAGTCCTATGGTAGGTGCTGAATAGTCCTACTCCCACAGAGGTACTGTTTTCTTCCAATGTGGTTCACAAAGGCACGGTGCTGAACCAAATCCCACAGAGGTACAGTTTGGTTCTAATGTGGTACAATCAAACACCAACTATACCAGTCCACTCAAAGGCGCTGTCCACACTCCACAGGTACAATATATAAATGAATATCGCCTTGGCAATAGCAATGGGTCACAGTCCCACTGGCTTGAAGTCACACAGCTTATGTCAGATCTCAAAATTATCCAATCTCCAGTCATGAAAAGAGCTACTTTATATATCTAGGCGAGGAAACCTCACCAGTATTCTACAATTTTCTAATTAACTACACATCATAGTTCCCTGTGATCTTTCTATACTTTCCCCATGTTTACTACTGTGCATGTATGTAGGTGACCACTTCAAACCACTCCACTGTTCACTATGACAAAGCAGGTCAACTGAGTGACCTGGTACACACTGAATGAATACCGTGACCTCTCCAAATAAAAGCAAACAACCATAACAGCATCAGATTTTGTGAAAGACTAGATCAATGACTTCAAACAAAAATATTACAAAAAAGTATCACACGGGGCCAAAATTTGGTTTAATATTTGTCAAAAGGCCATGACATGAAACAATGGAGGACGTGTGTTGCAGATGGTGCCGCTGGGTATTTAAGCTTGCTATCTGCCTTACCTGAAGTAGAGCCACCTGGTGGATAAATATCCAACCTTGTTGATTGGCAACTTGTTAATCATCGGAAGTGTTGTCACATGTATTTTAGTTTAACAGGAGGTAGTGCCACATGCAATTTATAACCCCAAGAATCCTCCATGAAGTGTACAGAACCAAGTGACATTGTCTTTCCTTGGTGTCGGATGATATTTGGCCCAAAAGCACTAGGTTTTAAACTGAACAGCTTATTTGCCGTTCTTTCAGGGCAAACCGGCGTACTGATGGAGGATGTGAACTATTTAAGTAGTACACGCTGCTTTGGTTTTGCTTATTTGAAAAAAAGGACACTTACTTTTCTCGGGATGCCTGATTTCAACGCTGTCCACAGTTATGAGGCCAAACATAGCCCAAAATAAGCTGTAAAGCGTACGCTGTAACCTGTAATTAACAACCTAACAACATGAATTTCTTAGGTTCTTAAATATAATACCGTAAGAATCAGAAAGCCTCATTCTTAAGCGTCAACTTTTTTCTTCAAAACTAGCATTACTTGTTCTACCACCAAGTCATCAACTAAAGTATGAATTATATACAATATAATTACCGTATAGTACTGGGTTCCATCTAACCGACTGCTGTGCCACTATACATCATTTTTAAAATGTCTACAGCCAAGACCATCTTTTTTAAATTTTCGTTTAACTCTTAATTTTACCATGAAACCATCATTATTTCAACGTTATGATTATAATTATGTTATTTCATACCCTTGAAATGCCTCTGACGTGTGGACCATTTTGGTTCCATCTGTAGTTTTAACAACGGTGGTTTGAGACCCGTAATACCAGTACAGATTGTGCAAGCCTACCATGAAGGCAAACAGTACCTGCAAATGAAATTAAATAAATGAATCAGGCGTCTTACGTTAGAGATATACCGTGGAAGACCTGTGATTGGCTTGTATTTTTTACTGTTAAGTATTGGGTACAAACAAAACATACCGTTTACAAATAACTTGATGTTTGGTTAACTAGATGCTGTCCATGGGTATGTTCAAATGGAACCACGTATGCCACACCTTATTTATTAGTGTTATAGATTTATTACTTGAGGATACTTGCATGTCATGGAATCACACAAGAATAACGGCCTCGTTGTGCGTAATTTTTCAAAAGATACGTGTTGTTGATTTGTATATTATAGCTAACTTCTGCCTTTACTGTTCATGAAAATTCCATGTTAAGAAGAAGTAACCATAGTTTACTCACAAGAGTAAAGAGCACCAGGAAACGTGTAATATCACCCAACATTCGGCCCAAAGAAATTTGTAGCGGACCTAGCACCTCAAAAGCAGGCATAAGGTATGTAGTCCGTGCTATACTCAACACATTTGCCACAGCAAAAAGGACATCTGAAACTATTTCTGGATCGTCTGGCATCCACTCAAAGCGAGCTGTAAATACAATCAGAATTCATTGTAATGTGTCAAGCAGGCTTGATTTGTCTGCTGATAGGGCGACGATCAAGTGAAATTTTAAATCTTTGAGGCACATTGTGCTTTGAAAAAAATTATGGGAAAAATCTGTGTAAAAAGATAATTTGTGGACAATCCAAATACTTCTGTTGTCACACAGGCACAATAAACATTTACACTTCACATCGACTGAATGTAACAAATTTGGGCCAGCATTATCCTCCTTTTTGTTGTACTAACAATTTTGGTCAAAAGTTGCATGGAGAACTCAAACCATAATTAACATGGTTCTAGGCAACAAGTAACTTTTGCGCACCCTTGTCGCTTGGTGTCCTGTGTAAATTTGCGGATTCAAGGCCAGAGGCCCACTCATTAAAATTCATTTCTACGCTCTTTTTAATTGTTGCAAAATACTGCTTTTCATGTTTGTGGAGCTGTTTGTAAGTAAGATTTGATATATATCTTGGCACAGATGATATCAGATATGTTGACTGTGTGACCTCAGAACCATGACGATTTTGAGAAAAGAAACGTGTACTTGGAGACACTATCTCAAAGCAAAAGCCCAGTGTCACGTGGGCTTAGTAGCCCTAATCACTTCAGTGGTTTCATATATCAAGATAACAATGTCTTTGGTGTGATAATTTTCCATTTGTATTAATGTGGTGGATATTTATAAGTTTAATCTAGTATTGTATCTGATGAATCTTCATGACTGGAGCCCGACAGGGTTTAGTAAAGTTGATGCGTGATCCTTTGGGGGGCCCCATAAACATTTCACAGTAGTACCGCATGACTGATCCATAAATCAGATTTGATTGTCGATGACATATTACGGGACGTAGTAAATGTTACAACTATTCATCACTGGGATGTTCGCAGCCGCAGCCATCTTCAGATTAACAGTGTCAAGTTGGTGGTAAACCTTACTGTACAGAAATGACGTCATACTTACACGCTTGCATAAAGTAAACAATTGGAGGGTCATGAGAAGGATGTTTCATTTTCTGCATAAGATCATCAAAAGCACTCTTGTTGCCACTGTACAGTGCCTCCCTGCCACGTGCTGTTCCATTAAAAAACGTGTCGGCTTCTTTGATCTTGTGATCCACAAGAAACCTCAGCACATATGACGCCATATAGAGCGATAATACAGTAAAGTCCATAAAGTTGTAATTGTCTAGTAGGTAGACACGAACCCCTGAGTTATAAATCTGTTTGCATTCAATCCAAAGAAGACCTGAAATAAAGCAGCGAATGATTGATTTTGGTCCATATTTTATAACATTTGAATCAATTTGGACCATTTTGACCTTTAACTGTCACTTAGATGCATATTATGGGCATTCATCATATGTTTGGACTCTCTTGTTTAAACGGCCATTAACGGCCTCCATAAAGTGGAATACATCTGGCACAAGAGATTGCATCTCTGTTTTAACAATCCATAAATCAGCTTGTATGGCCGGGAAAAATCAACGCATACACACGGAGGTAAACCGTAAGCAATGCTTTACAGAGGAGCTGTATCCCAAGCGCGAAACAGGCTTCAATGTTTGGCGATCCCACCATGCTCACTTGCTCGTGCGTGGCAAAATATTGCAGGAAGGAAGCCACATGGTAACACAGGCCAACCAGCATATATCTGTTGATGTAATTTAGGAGACTTTTTTTTCTTCTTCAGGTCAGATAAAATATATCATGCTTGATTGTCTAATGGTCGCTAAAATTAAGCATGAATCAAAGGAATATTGTTGATAAGCAACGTGTTTGCATAACAAGAGGACATGTAAAATGGCATACATGTGCAGGCCTACATCTTGCTAATTACACAATTTCAATAAGAAGACTTTTTTGTGCAATGTCTATATAGGAGTTATAAATTTGTTTTTTGTGGGTACGGACAGGACGCTGCATAGCTAGGAACCAGATAACTTAAGGAGGAATCAAACAGATACGCTTTCTCCACAGAAACCAATTGCTACAATTTCGGTTGTAAATTGCAAGATGCTTCCTTACGTGCCAAAACACAGCATAGTCAGTCTAACACAATTAAGAGACACAAATGCCATTTTGAATAAACAAACAAACAAATAAATTGTTAAACTCCACCCAATAAATAGAATTAACGACATGAATACGAAGTGAGCATGCCCACCCAAAATCGTTTGCTATAGACCTAAAATCGTTTGCTATAGACCTAAAATCTATGTTCCTTGTATCATGCTATTGTAAGTGTCTGTTTTGGATATAAACTATTCATTCAATGGCACAATTTTTTTTGCATGTATGATAGCCCGCACTGTAATTTCTTGAATAACAGTTTTCATACAATGGTATTATAGAACAAGCCGCTGCTCTGATTAAATGTACTGTGGTGACACTACACATGAATAATGCAACGATATGCAGCGATTAGGCGTCCATGTGACATGAGGTAATAAGCAGAGATGAATTATATTGAAGGTGTCATTTGAAGGAACACTTACCTAATATCCAGAAAACGAGACATATTTGGACATTTGTCATAAGAGTATTTGCAGGTCTCAGATTGCCTTTAAGTAAACTTTCCACTTTGTCATGATAAGATAATGCTTCATACATTGGTTGAGTGAGGTCTTTGGTCTTGGTGATGGGATACGACTGTTCTTCCAGCCGAAAAGTGGCCGCTGCCAGCAACACCAAAAAACTGACGTGTGAAAAAGTGTACGTGATGAATTTTGTGGCTGGGCACCTCAGCGCGCTTCCTATCTATAAGGTAAAAAGAAAAAAAAAAATAAGGCAAGGAAAGGCGAACACGTATTCTAAACAGTTCGACTGTACAATTATATTAGATAAATCTGACATACGTTTGATGCACTAATTGCTGCATGCGCAGTTTTTCATTGGGAAGTTTCAATTTTCTTATCATTGGCGTAGGGTGGGCGTGGGGTGGGGTGGGAGTGGGGGTGGAAGATCCAAGCAAAAGCTGTCTAACAAAATTAGCCGTCCCTCGGTTCACTTATACGGAGCCCCAGACATAAGCAAAAAAAAAATGATTAGTGCGAGGGAACGCAAAATTTTTGCGAGGGAACGCAAAAAATATAATTTTTCTCTCATGTCCCTTTTGGGGCTCCGTACTCTGGGGCTCCGTAGGGACATAGATCATTCTTTGAATATTTTATAGGGGCTCTGCTGTCTTGTTCTCAAGTTGTATTCAGGGACAGGTAGTTGCAAGAGATAGCTAGGCTAGATAGATAGATAGATAGATAGATAGATAGATAGATAGATAGACAGACAGACAGGTAGGTAGGTAGATAGATAGATAGAGATAGATAGATAGATAGATAGATAGATAGATAGATAGATAGATAGATAGATAGATAGATAGGTAGATAGATAGATAGATAGGGAACTGGAGAAGTACAGAGTAAACAATAGAAGAGCGAAACACTTATGTGATGACACCCAAAGCTTGCTTTACGCTTATTCGACAATCTTGTCTTTCCAGTGATGCAGCGTAATATAATTTCAGATGTACGTGGAAAGTATATATCATTTTGCATTCGCGTTTATATCACAAATAAAATGACTGTAAATCATAGACTGGATACATTAAGCTGCACTCAATTCTATGTCAATAAAGATCTTCTTTGTAATTACCTTTGATTCTGGTAAAAAGATGTAGACAATACAAAATAATGGCACTAAAGGAACACAGCAGACCCAAAAGAGAAGTTTTTTCCAGAGACCAAGAGACTGCATAAATCCCATTTCTGCTCCAAACCAAATGTTCGTCAAATGTTGCTGACAGTTGGGATGAGCAACAAACTGGAAAAGTTATGAATGGTCTTACATACAATTCTCAGCAAAAATGTTTTCTGGTAACGAGAGTTATTCAAGTAAAAACGTAAAAGGAGACGACAATTTACATCTTGGCGCTTTTGGGCGATTTGAGCGGCAAAAGGTCAAGTGTCGTAGACATTCTCTCTATTTTGAACGACAATCTTCTCCAGGTCTATTTACAATTTTAAGAATGTACTTTACCCAATTGCACTTTGACTTGACTGACAAGTATATCTACTGGTGCAATTGGGTATAAGGGCACCCTGTTAAACTGTCTGTTTCCATGTCCTAACCGACCTTATTTAAAATTGGTCTCCGATCCTGGAATGAAAATTCTTTTATGTTTGTACCAACCGCCTCGCGTTATCTCTACCTGAATTTTCAATCATTAAAAGAAAAACGTCTCAAAATTCGGTGCACTTCACTCGAGTTTGTTATTTGACTTTTCACATGACGACGTACATAATTGGTCAGGATCAGTATTGTGTTACTGAACGACTGACCCTTTTTTTTACCCGGAGGTATGGAAATAGACAACTTAACAGTGGTGAACTAATAACAAGGTTACTGGAAGGACCTGTACTAAACAAATGTTCCGTAATATGACATGAGATGACTTTATTCGAAGATCCATATCCAGCTGAACTATAAGATAGTCTATCTACAAGGTCACAGCGTGTGTAATAAATACGTGATAGATCTTTATATAGGTGACACCAGACCTTGATCCTTCATCACTCTTTTACCTTCTTCTCCTCGTACTCCATCGCCATCTTCAGTCTCCCAAGTGGGTCTCTTCCGTCATCTTCGCTGCCTTCACTGAGCACGGCTTCAACTTCCTGAGTGCCTCGGCATAGGTCCATCAATTCACAGGCAAATTCCATGCACATTTCTACAAGGCTTAGGTATTCGTTCTGCAAATGGAAAACCCAAGTGATGTTTAGTAACCAAAGGAAAGGACCCCGGCCATTGCGTGTACAAATAAAGTTTACGTGATGCAGTTATGCCCCGGGAAAATTGGTCACCTATCACAATTTGCCCGCATAAAATTAATGTAACGGGCAATGCCATGAAAACTTCTGCGCCGCAGTGCTTTACGTCGTTAAGGTTTGGACGTAGCAATGGAGCGGACATGACATAAAACTGAAAAAGTTGATGAAAGTCACCTTAAAAGGGGTCGAGGTCACTCATATGCAATCCCGGCCGATGACTTCGTTAGTGTAGCTCTTTCTACTGGCTCAGCGACATGAAATTGACCAAGTTGACCCTGTGACCTAAAAACACGCCACTCACATGCAAACCTGTCCGAGTACTACGTAAGAAGGACCACTGACACTAAATTTGGATAGGGAATGTCTTTCCATACATAAGTTATCCAAGTGTGGATGGGCGGACGGACGGACGGACGCCATTTCTCCATTGACGGTAAGACTCAGCTACAACTTTCTCCTAAAGATTCAAGTATCGCAGGTGGATATATCCTGAACTGTATTCGTTTTAACCACCTACCAAATTCCCTAGAAAACAAGTTGTCTGGATCGTCTTCTTCCAAATGAAGGTGCAAATAGCATCTGCAGTTAGCGACATCAGATAAAGAACATTGAAAATGATGAGAAACTGCACCGCTATTCAACAAAGTAGGATAACTACATATACTCTCTGTCGGCTTCTCAATCATTTTTGAATAAAATTTGTTAAAACCAAAGTAGGATAACTGAACCTCAAAATCATTTGAAGACAGAAATAAGACAAAAACCAAATGCATATTTCAGAACACACTGTTTTACTTTAGCTCTGCGTTTGATTTGCTTTTAGTTTGTACATACAGGTATGGTGGACTGGGGTTTATTTTTTTCAATAAACTTTCAACTGCCATTACTTCTGATTTCCATCTTATTGTTTTGTACGATCACAAATATAGTTTGACGGTTTGTACAAACGCGATACCCATTTTTTTTTAAACTGAGCGATACAGCTCTTATCTCCTGGAGGCTTGGACTTGTTTCTTTCATTTTGAATACAATTTAAATAAATATGTATGATTACATTTGGAGCTTTTGTTGGGTGTTCATCGACGAAAATGGATGCAAGGGGCACTGGTAATGATAAAAATGATATAGCTATTGTTCTTTCTGTATTTCCAGATCAGATACAATCTTGTCTTTCATTGGGACCCCAGTGAAGCACCTAGTAGGCACGAGAGTATATATAAATTATGAACTACAGATTTACAAACCTGACATAATATGAGAGCACAACTAAGTGAAAAACCTATAGCACAGAGTAATAACCAAATAAATACAGAAAACGGTCCCGCCATACTGTATCTTCTCACTTAATATGAATACAGAATTTGGTTACAACTGCAATGCTCTCATTTGTAACGAGTTTTTCAAGGGAACAAACCAGTTGATCGATGCATATGGTCCAGTTTGTTTAAGGTGAAATCATTGGTACGTTGGAAATATATTTTTTAAAATTTGCACGAGAAGCATAAAAACCTCAAGAGGAAGCATTCCCGTTTTATAATCAGACAAAGCTGACAAACTTAATCGGTCAGTTAATCGGTGCCATGGAAGGTGCACGCGCAGCTGACGGTGAGAATTGGGCGCGCTCCTGAAGTAAGACTGATTACGTAACCTCATGGAAGCAATTGTCTGCATATGTTGCACACGAGATGGCTGTTGTTAGTCGTGGATTTTTTTTTTTTTCACAGGGACAACCAGCAAAATGGTTGTCATATTCTGGTCGATACCAACCCATTCATACTGACCGCCAAAGTCACTGTCCACCAAAAACACTAATTAGGGTAAGAAGGGAACAAACAAAAATCGGTGCGCCCCCACTGTTTTCCTTTTTTAAACACCTTCTGCTGCCCCGACGCATGTATTCAACCAAAAGATTCGTCACAATCCACTCTCTCGATCCCAGTCTGATAAATGAGTTGTCAGACGTATTTAAGCCCACTTGGGCCACTTTATTCCTCGCAAAGCGCAAAATGAGCCACTCTTCATTGAAAATCTGTTTGGCAGTTTGTTATATTTTTATACATGACTCTAGTGTAGAATATCTGCAATTATCTTTGATGGCTTTATTTGAAGCATTTCATCGCTGATATGTTCAAATTTTCCACGACGCATTTGAACTTTTTAGAATACTAAGGCTGTTAAAAAGGAGGCATGACATGACAAGCCGAGCCAATATTCGATATTATGTGATTTGGCTCATATTACAGTAATGTACATCTTCATTAACAACCCTACTGCCTATTTCAGCGAGCGTGCGGTCTAACAGCCAAAAAGGTCGACCCTGAGGGCTCTGTCAATCGACAGGTTGAAGGTTATTTACATTAGCATGGTGACGAAGATAAATCATTATAAAATACCTTTATTATCTAATCCATAGGTTTGAATTTTTTAAATTGGTAATAGTGGCGATTGCAAAAAGTAAAATTATATTAAGTTACTCGTCCCTTCAGTTTAGACATTGTCAAGGAATGCCTCTAATAAGGCACCTTTCCTTAACTAGATTTCTACCCTGGGTTCTGTTAGTGACACCTTTACTGCAATGTTCAAAAGATTTTTCTGACATTTGTGTTCAATGAGATCTTGAACTTTAATGAGGTTAAGGGGTTGGTTTTGACGCCATCACTTTTTGATGCATGGTAGTTCTTATGTTGCTAAAATAGGCAATTGCTGTTCTGCAAAGGATTGCATTACGCTAACGTAATAGTATCTGGGTATGTACCAGAGCTGTGTGAGGTATCAGATTACCTAGCTGACCAAACTGATAATTTACTGCTCTTGGATTCAATTCAAGCCTTTCCCCATAAACCGGCCAAAACCGGCTAGTGGTCAAATGTCGTCTGCTTCAGTATTTTCAACTAATTTCAACAGCAATGAAATACAATTTTGACTGAGAATTGTAGATAAGCCCTATCAAGATCACATGCCCCAGGTTACCAGCTTTCCTTGGCATGAGTTGTGCGCTTAGTGCCCAACTCCTGCCAAGTAAAGTTGTTGACTCAAGTGTCAATTCAAGGGGGAAAGGGTTAAGCACAAAGGAAATGGTTTATGCTTTCATGTGAGTGCTCTTGTATTTCATAAAACGGTTTGCACCTTTATCAATCGAAACGTCAAAAGCGTTAACAACACGTACTAGGGTCACGCCGACATATTCTTTAAAATACAACAAAAGGATTATTTTCCAAATTTTGTCTGACCTATCATTGGAACTATAGTAATTAGTGCAGGCCAACAACGTATGATAAACCTCAGATGTACATTTAGTAATGAAGCACATTTATCAAAATTTGGGCGTCGATGTCACACCTAGCTCCTGCTTTGAAGACACATGCAAACTCACTAGATATACAGTAGCTTTTAGTAATGTAGAAAACAATACTTTTGCCAGTGTTTTGCATGTCCAATATCGTAACATCCGCTGTGATAGTAACAGGTGTGGATTTTTACAACGCTTAATCTGTTCTCACCTACGTTGAGTCATTGTGCCCTACTCGGTTCCATCCGGTTATTAGCAACACTCAATGTGAGCCAAGAAGCCTTTGGACACTAGTGGGTACCATTATTAAATACGCGCCACGTGACACCCTCTTTTATATCTTTTTGGTCATTTGATCCCTTTGGACCAGTGACGTCATAATCCAAGTTGCCAGGCAACAACGGTATAATTTGTGTGTATTAATTGTATATGTAGACAATTTGTCAGTAATCGGTCACATGCTTGGCCTACATATATAAATACACTGCTATCAAAGGATTCTGTCGTCTGCAATGAAGATACTTGTTTTACCATGATTAATCACTTATCTTTATTTGACAGAAATATTGGAAACACTTTTTTATTTACACACTAATATGCCTATATGAAATTACAAACTGATTCTACTTTACGTTTCAATCGAGCACTTATTTGTCCACATTCTCCGATCAAAAGAGAAAATTTTACATCTCAGATCGTTGGACTTCGATTTTGGGAGCGTGCTTCTTTCAAAATATGGTTCTCTAATTTCAAACCGAATGCCATTATTATGATCATTTGTTCCTAACATTGCCGTCACGGAAGTTGGTGGTGGGAAGATTGCAGCGTTATTAATTTTTTTCTCCACCGAAATCGCTCGACACTACGTGGCTACACATTAAAGCTCATCTGCTGAAAAAAACTGTCATGCTTTAAAAGATGCATTGCATAAAATGTTGAAAAATCGATCACTATGATGATTTATTGTCCACAACTTACACATTGATACAAAGCCTTCAAAGCGAGGAAAGTTATCTTAGTTTAACGAAGCAAGAGCCAACCGCAAATAAAGACAGGTCCAAAAGATTGATAGACCTTGGCGTCTCTATTATGTTCTCAGGAACATTCTTAGCACAACTGGTGTCGAACCATAGCTAAAGCCTCCTTTCATCGAAAAATACGTTCTGGATTTCTTGGACAATAGAAATGAATGGCTGTTACTTTTTTTCTACAGGCGGATCACTTTATGGGTGTACAGAACACTTGAACGGGAAGCTTGGCCGAATAGAAGTATAACTGACACTTGAGATCACCTGTAGTAACCAAAGGTATTTTTGTCAATGAAACATTATAAACTACCAACAGAAAAGTGTTCACACCAAAACAATCATAGCAAATGATGAGCATGCCATCTGTGTCCTTGGTGACAATATGTTACATTTTCAAGCTGGACGTAAGGCAAGGATGAAATGCAAGTTTTGATCTTGTCTGAAGCGCCTATGAGTGCTGTGCCGGGAAAATGGTAGAGAAAATCATAAATTGACAAATTGGCATGGGGGAACGGATCCGACGAAGGCATTTACAACCGACATGGATTTCCGCCTCCTCGACCCATGCCTCTTGTAAAATTGATTTTTTTGTCAGGCCCTCATTTGGTGGTCCCTATTTTGTGCTTGCTGACTCAAGTAATACATCTTCAGCTTAACGCCTGATACCGTTGCGGTTGCCTCAAAGCTTATGGTTGCCTAGAAGCACAACATACATCTTTATCATACTGAATTAATATCCGTGAAGTGATGCGGCCGAAACCAGAAGATATTACAAGACACAGCTTGAAAGATAGGGTATGTTGCTCACGCATTCCGCATTTTGAATTTACATATACATGTCACACCCTTTCTCCCAAGAGGACTGCAAGTTACACGCAAGTTCTGTTGTACCTTGGGCCTTTTTGGACCAGTTGGCAAAACTGTTTGTGAGTTGGTGAAAACAGTTTACATGCAAATCTATTTCTTTCGACAAAAGGACGCCTATTTGCTTCTCAAAGGCAGTATTGTACCGTGCATTTAACGAATCAAGTGTAAATTTTCATTTCAGGTGTACTTCTTCGTGTGAACATTGACTTTATATAAGTTTGTTATATACTGTTTACAGTTGTACATACAACACTAATTCTATATGTTTAATTGAAGCTTTGAGAGACTACTTCTCAGGACGAATTTTTTGTGTTGCGGCATTTTTACCCTTGAGTTAAAGTTCTTCAAATTGTATATTTATGTTCATTTCTCTTACTTTTGCTTACATATAAGTTTACACGTTTTGTATAGCACAGGTAAAATACCATTTCTCCAGTTATTTCAAATTTAGAGTATTTACTCAGATTCCACGAAAGCTTATTATTTTTCATGGATTCAGAAGCAAAAATGACCTGCCTAGAAGAAGCTTGATTACAAAATACCATTTAAAAAGGGTTTATTGAACGAGCAAAATCAATCATGCCTGTTGGGCACGTACATCAGGTATGTATGTATGTATGTATGTATGTATGTATGTATGTATGTATGTATGTATGTATGTATGTGTGTGTGCGTGTGTGTATGTAGTATGTATGTATGTATGTATGTATGTATGAACACGCACGTATGTACATATTTTTCGGTATTGTAAAATTTGGATGTTAGGTGAAAATGAAATATTATGATTATTATTATTATTATTATTATTATTATTATTACTAGTAGTAGTAGTAGTAATAATAATAATTATAATAATAATAATAATAATAACAACAACAACAACACCATAATAATAATAATAATAATAATAATAATAATAATAATAATAATAATAATAATAATAATAATAATAATAATAATAATAATAATAATAATAATAATAATAATAATAATGAAACATCTTTATACTGGATAGCCTGTTCAGCCTATGGCTGTTCTTCCACAGGGTCCAGTAGGCAAAATCTTAGCCCAATTATCCCAAACTTAATGTAGGAGGAAACCGGAGATCCCGGAGAAAACCTAATTTTGTGGGTCCCCTTATTCTTTCTCCTCTTAAATCGGCCAATACAAGCTGCGGGTAAATGTCGTCTGCTTTGTTGTTTCAAACTCTTAAGTGGCATTCGCTCTCTTACGCTGCAAAACACTAGCCAAGGTATATATATTCTAACACCACATACTCTGGATTTTGGAGAGAAATTTAAACAACATAGTGTGACTGGAACTACAGCTTCACAAAAAGCTTCTCGCCACTTTAGAGAGCTATTACTGGAAAAAATGAAATGTGAACATATTCGGAAGGAAGGTACAATGTCGGATTAATTCCTTCCCTTTACAGCCAAAACGTCAAATGTTACATGAAGGGTGAACGAGAACTGCTGCTTAAAATTAATATCTGACGAGAATGATGGCGTCATACAACTGCCCTCTCTCGCTTTCACTTTTGTCTGATTCTACAATGTGAAGTTTGTGTCATAATCGCCAGAATACGCCCTTTAAAATACGTGCATCTTACATACATACATACATACATACATACATACATACAAACATACATACATACATACATACACACATACATACATACATACATAGATGTATGCCTGCATGCATACATACATACATACATACATACATACATACATACATACATACATACATACATTGTTTGGCATGGTTTACTGCAAGATAGCTGAAGCCTGCAATAAGTTACATCCTGGTCTAGTGGTACACAGAAGTGTTGCTATCCAATGTGGAAGCATTTAGCCAAGTGCTAAATATTTTGCTCAAAAATCATAAAAAGGAATCTAAAAATTAATGAGGCACTATCATTTGAACAAATTCAGTAGACGCCAATCGAAGGTATATTCCAACTAAGTTGGAAGTGAACTTGTGCTGACCAAGTTTCAGCACAATCTCAGAGGCGCGTTTGAAGCAGAAGCCAAAAACAACGAAAACACGCAAATTCATAAAAAAATTGACAAAACCACTTGCTGAACAAATTAACGTCCATGGGTGCTCAGAGTTATCCAAGTGTTTATATACAATTTTGAAGCAATTATCCAAGCGAATTGGACAACAAAACATTTTAATGATTTTACCAAAAAGAGATCAAACAAAGCATAGAATAAGAGGAGTGTGAGAGTCCTGTACTCAGCTGACCCTACATGCACAGACAGAAATGGTCCTGTGAGTTACGGTATCAAGGTAACCTCTGTTTCAGACCATGATCACTGTTGCTAACATGTACATATCCCATTGCCGATCGTTAAAAAAATAAAGTAAAATTGCTGCACCACCTGTTGAACAAATAAAGGCCTAGAGGTCCCCCACAGTTGTCCCTATGCAATTTGAAGCAATTGGCTGGGCGGTTTCCGAGATAATTTTTGCAACATTTTGCCAAAAAATCAACATCAAAATTCATTACAAATCTATGACCGTGACCATTTGAACAAAACTGGCAGGGACTCACATAGGGTACATCCCTGGCAGTTTATAAGTGAATCTGATAATAATAATAATAATAATAATAATAATAATAATAATAATAATAATAATAATAATAATAATGCTGTGGCTCTCTGCTTCTGTGCTGCGGTCCTGTGTGACACAGGTAGTCTTTAAAAAATGAATACCTTGTATTTTGCGTTGCTACCTGTTGTCCACTCCTCCCTCCAGTCCTCTGTAACAGTCTTACCTATATACACTTTCCAATCATCAACCTAATCATATCGTTTCAATTCATATCTCTCTGGCAGCTTATTTGTCTTTGATCCATCATGTTTGTTTCTTGGTTACTCCATTGTGAAACTTTCCTGCACCATATGCCCCTCACTTACTGCTTGTAGATACCCCAGTACTTTAACTTTGCTTTGGCAATCTTATCTGTGATTTTATTCCAGCCTAACTCTCATAGGACTGCTTCTGTTGCTGTGTATCCATTTCCCCATCTCATTCTGTGCTTTCTCCATTCCCCGGTTATCTCCCTTACTTATGGAAATCACATCTAAGCCATAAATTATCCCTGGTATTGTAACTCTATCCCATAGTACTCTTGCTGGGTATGATATGTTGAAACTGTTCAGTGCGGTAGCCCTTTCGTACGATTCACTGTCTGTTTAATCATCATCACTTGGTACCTGAACATGTCTTTACCCGTTGCTTTTATCTTAACACTAAGGTATTCATACTCATCAAACTCCCCAATTTCAAATAACTGTTCTTTATCTTCTGGAATTTGGAACTACCCAATTCACCCTTTTTTATTCCCATCTGGTTTCTTCCCAAGAGTCATCATTTTACTCTTATCTTCACTAAATTCTAACCTTCATTAATTCCCGTATTTCCCTGCTATGTTCAGCATCTCTGGTAGTTCTTTCTGGGACTCTGCCATTAGTACCATGTCATCTGTAAAAATCAGGCCTGTGATTTTTAGGTCACTTGCCATTTATTCCGTTATTATACTCCATTAATTGGTCTCAAAACTCCTTATGTACAGAGCACTCAAAATCGGGGACAGCACACATCCCCGCTTTAGGCCTATATCCAGGCGTGCATTCTCTACTTCTACCTTTCCTAATGAATCTACATTATTATGATGCATGCATAAACCAGCAAGTGTCTGAACTGAAAAAATCACTGGAGCGGGACCCTTTGAACAAACCTGGTAGACACCCTCCCAAGGAACATTGCCACCAAGGTAGAAGTGAATCTAGATGACGGTTTAAGAGGAGAAGTCCAAAATGTAAATTAGCATTAGAATGCCCATTGACTTACATATAATCAATAGGAAAGGTACGTTTACAGATAAGTACCCGAATTGAAGAAGAATATTAAAAATTAGGAATCCACAATAGGGCCACTTAGTGAAAATTTTTTTGTGGGCCTTCCACAGGGAACATATCCACAAAGTTTCAGCCAATTCTGAGTGCCAGTTCGAAAATAGCAAAAGCACAAAAAAAAAAAAAAAAAAAAAAATTAAAAGTTAGAAGAAAACTGCAGCGCCTCCTGGTGAACAAATTAAGAACTAGGAGTCTCTAGGAGTGTTCCTGTGTGATATCAAAGCAATTGGGTAAACGGTTTTGGAGAAGAATTTTGAATATTTGCCCCCCCCCAGCAAAAAAATTGATAAAAAATCCAAAAATCTATGAAGCTTGACCATTTGAACAAACTTGGCAAAGGGCCTTCCAAGGACATTCCTACCAAGTTTGAAGTTGATGTGGGTCACGGTGTTGCAGAAAAAGTAAAAAACGTAAATTGTGGACGGACGGACAAAGGGTAAAGGAAGACAGACCACCCTATAAGCTCAGCTGACTGACAAGTAAGCTATGTTAAATACCACAAAAGCGTGACCATTTGAACACACTTAGAAGAAATCCACCTACTAGCATCCCTAGTAAGCTTGAAGTAAATCTAGATCACGGTTTTCGAGAAGAAATCAAAAAGGTTAATTACCATCGCAATCCACATTGAATTACATTTTAATCAATAGGAATAAATGCATCAACCAAGTACCAGAATTGAAACCGTCGTCAAAAATCTGGAATCTACTTCATCACCTCCTGGTGAACAATTTTTGTTATAACCTTTCATAAATACATTTCCGCTACATTTCAGCGCAATCTGAGTGACACATTTGGGGAAGGAGTCTAAAATAGCTTTAACACACTGCGATTCTTTAGAAAATAGAAAAAAGTCGCATTGTGACATGTGGAACACAATGAGGTCTAGAGGTCCCTAGAAGTGCCCCCACGCTATTTCAAAGCAATTAGCCAAAAGGCTTCGGAGAAGAATTGTTTGAAAGATTTTGCCAAAAGTGAAAAAAAAAAAACAAACAAACACCAAAAAAAAAAAAAAAAAACAATCACGAGAAAACAAAACCTGATTGGACCTGCCGCAGTTGGATAGGTAAAGTAGAGGTCTACCCAAGGTAGAAACCTACTTAGTTTGAAAATGATCTAGTCACCTGTTTTGGAGAAGAGGTCAAAGATGTCAATTGTGGACGACGGACGGACGACGGACAATGATCCGCGACATAACGCCAGCTGACTGACAAGACAAATATTTCAACAAAGGCACCTCAAGATAACTCCTAAATTGGGGTGGTTTTTTTTAATGAAATAAAAAATAATAATAGAAAAACTAAGGATTTAATTCTAGCATAAAAATCAGAAAATATGGATAGATTCGACTGAAACGTAAAGGCTGTGGCAAAAGTACATAATAATCAATAAATGGGTAGTTAACGACTTCTAATTTAAGATAATCAATCTTAGGGTAAATGATTAAATACCTCTCACTTGAAACTTGCCTAAGTAAAAAAAACACGCCTCTGTTGAAACCAGAATAATTATACCCATGGGTATTTGTTCAGCCCTTTATGTGTGCATTTTACATTAATACAGGCAATAGTGTCAATACATATGGTGTTGAATGACAAATGCTAAGCCAAACAAAAATCTGGCTTTATCTCTTTTTCCATAAATTCACAATAAAGCCATGTGAGATACAAATCCGGGCGTAAGTGTGAACAGTTGCATCTCATAAGGATTCCTTTAATTTGTAGAGAAGCTGCTGGTCAATTCCGAATGAAAGTGTTATCAAGCAGAAAATTAATTTCATTTAACAAGTTTCTATGGTTTATGATTTTGAATTGTTTTCCGTAAAACACATTTCATACTTCTGAAAAATTCTCTAGCATTTTTTTTCCCCATATATTGTTAAATTTGTATACGATGTGAGGGTTTAAAATCCGTTAATACTTTGAGCATTTACAATTTGAATATTATTAATAGTCCACAACAATTTGTAAGTACGTTTGTAGACACGTACGTATGTATGTTTAAATTGTCTGTAAACTAACTCAAAATCATTATCAGCTATATCTATGCTATTCAAAACAATTTTTGGCAAGTCTGTAGTCGCTCATTAGGTCTTTAAATAATTTCGGTTAAAGTACACTTTACCATTATCATTTTTGCTCAATTTTACTCCTTTTTTTATATTTGAAGGCTCTTTGTACATTCAACAAGTGCCACAGCCTTGCTTAGGCAACAAATTAAACTGACGACAAATGATGTAATGTGTAAAAGGGGAAAGAACATCCATCTTAAACATGTATCAGCAAATCTCCAAGTTAGCTAAGGCCTAACAAAAATATCTGTGTAGTTCCGGTAACCCGACCGACCCTATTGAAAAGGCCCAACCCCAGATAAATTTTATAACACATGAGGAAAAAGTTTCAAGCCGCCCTTCCCTGATAAAAATTCATTGACCCTGGCTGAAAGAATTTATCGAGAAAGTGACCGTTGTGTGCCTTTATTTTGCAGTAAATTCAACTCAAATACAGCACATTAAAATACTTTTAAAACATGAATTACTATTTTAACTTTAATCTGCCCGCTCTGTTGTGTCTGAAGCAGTTATCATCATAAGTTACAAATCCAAATGCGACACGATGCCCTGGCAAATTATACACGTCTTGATTAGCGCCATTTTGAACATTCCGCAATGCATTGTGGGACAGCCGCACAAAAATACATTTGATTTGAACATCAAAGTCAATTGTCGCCACGGCTATTATCATTGATGCTCTGAAATATTTGCAATATGTATAATTTTGGTTTCATATATTACCCCCCCCCCTCAAGATCGCCCCATTACTATCCTCATTTACAAACCATTGGGTGCAAAATCCCCAATTTTCAAAATGGCAGCCAAGACCGTGTGGGTTAGTCCCGATTGGATATGTTGAAGAGGTAGTACCCAAACGTTATGTGTGACTAGTGTTAATGGAAGGTATATTTGTGGAATGAATGTAATGTACAATATACAATGGGACTTTTTTTGGAGTGAGCATTACTTTAAAATGCAAAATACAAGGCCTGAAAGTTACCAGTTGTGGGTGGCGGTGGACCCCAGAATAGGAATATTATATCAGACACTTAAGTCGCCCCCAGGATATGAATTAAGTAGCAGCACTGGGACGAGGCGCCTAGATCAACCGCTGGGTCAAAGATTGGGCTTAGTGGAGAAGGATGCCCAGATAACGGATACGGGTCCGAAATTTACGGCGGGTTTTTATATCATTGGTATTAAACATCCGCTAAATTTAAGCACTTCTAATTTTTGTCACCGGGAAAATATTAATAAAATGTTTTATTTATGTCCAAAAATACGGACAAAATTTAATTCAGGACATCAAGCAAACTCAGTTGCTTAAGTTGCCATTTTATGTATCTTTTGTTGGTGTCCGAACAGCTGTAATACATGCAAGGAGAGGTCGGAATAACCAGTTCAGGAATCCGTGGCCCAAAGATGTATCAATTGTAAATAAGTATTTGGAATATAAGGCTTTTAAAGCAATTATGTAAGTGATTAATATTTTTAGATAACGATATTGAAGCATCAAAGCGTGTTTAAGACTACCGTATATTGTCTCTGTAATATGACTGCTATAAGTTTTGTTCTATTGTATCTATAAACGCTGTTTATACTTTGCGTTACATTCATCTAAATGGTAACAGGTCAAAATAGGCATATATATATATATATATATATTGATGACATTGCTTGTGTAAATGAACATAATTTCAGTGAAATTGTTAAAGAAATTTACCCAGAAGATATCCCTTTGGAGGGTAACAATTCAGATGGTTTCAGAGATGTGTTTTTGGACTTGGATATTCAGGTCACTAATGACAGGTTTTGTATTAAAGTTTATCACAAAATAGATGAGTTTACCTTTGAAGTAGTTAATAATCCTTTCCCGGACAGTAATATTTCGGATAATATTGGATATAATACATTTTTGTCACAGATTTTGAGATTTGGTCGTATTTGTTCTAAATTTCAGGACTTTGCATCAAGAACCAAATTTATTTACAGTAAACTTGAGTCAAGAGGATTCAAAGGTGTACTTTTGATCAAATATTTCTACAAATTTTGCTGTAAATATCCTTAGATGGTTAGAAAGTTTGGCTTCAATAATTTTACAGCTTTTAGACTTGCCTGTTTTGCTTCTTAATTTTATCTTTTGACACCATTATGTTTAAATGTTCACCTTTCAGACATTTTAGGCTAGCTTGTTTTCTGTTAGGTAAACCCCCAGGGACTACAGGTAGCAAAAAGTGGCCTACGACAGTTACAAGCTTGCCTAATTGTACTTGATATCTGGTTAATATTTTCATTGCATTCTTTTGACATAAATACAAAAGACTTTCATTCTTTTCTGACTTGCCCTATAATTCTACTATTAACATCCAAAGATTATTAGAAAGTTTGGCCACAATAATTTACAGTTTTTAGACTTGACTGTTTTGTTACTTAACTTTATCTTTTGGCATCTTTCTGTTTTAATATTCACTATCAGACATTTTAGGCTTACATGTTTTCTGTTATTTAAACCCCCAGGGGCTACAGGAAGCAAGAAGCGGCCTACGACAGTTGCATGTTTGCCTAATTGTACTTAAAATCCTGTTAAGAAAAATTGTTTTAATAGCATGTTTTTGGCATAAAAGCAAATGACTTTCATTCTTTTCTGATATGCCTAAATGCACATTTACTCAGTATTAAAAAATTACTCAAAATTGACAGTATTTTCTCAAGTGTCACAAACCTGATACATTAAGTTGACACATTGACTCAGGGTTGGCAGTTAAATAGAGCTTAATTGTTTGAGGAGTAGGTGTCATCATAAAGTTTGTTTTACATCTCTGGTGCAGGATATACATTGTTACAGTCCTTGTTAGGATTTCCCTTGGTTTGTACAGGTGGTCTAGCTGCAACTGTTTATTTTACAATCACTGGGACTGAATATAATGCCCCAGATTGTTTCCACTTCAGTTTAACATTGGCGGATGGTTTAAGTTGGATAAGCTGTCCAGCTATAAAGGGTACATATTGGTTCAGGGGTAAGTCAAATTGTTCTTATCTGAACCTGTACTGTGAAAATTTGGTAATTATGGTTTGTTTGACAGGTGTTCTTCTTTGATATGAAGCTCTGCATTGATAAGCAAAACTTCACATATTTAGCTAATTCTTCAATTGCCACGTTCATATTTATTCATTATTATGTGGGTTGTCTTTGCTGAATATTTAGCTTAGACAAGGAGCCGCTACTCAGAGAGACATGTACGGGTAAAAGGCTCCGAAACATCTTGAATAGTTACCCGCTGAAGACCCTTTAATTTATTTGGGCTAATACAGCCTATGTCAAAATTTCACAGAGGAACGTGTGCAATATGGACAATAGAACTTCTATGTATATAAGTTAGACAGGGACAGGTTAGCTTATGGAGAGTAAAGAGTTCGGACTACGGAATAGGGTAATGACTACTAGGAAGTGGTTTTGGACAAAAAGACACAAATACAATATATATATATATATATATATTTATATAATGTGTGTGTGTGTGTGTGTGTGTGTGTGTGTGTGTGTGTGTGTATTTAGGTTGCATAGTCGGCCCTGACTCTGTCCCTGTGCACAGAGTGTGATTACTCCTAGTTGTGTTCCATGTCTTGTCACGTTTGTCCTGTGTACATTTATCCTATTGTATCCTGCGGGAGTGGTTTTCACAGGATTTTCCTGTTTCCCAATCGTATTTTGTATTTTCTATTGATAAAATATGTTGAAACCAGATAACGATATTAATAGATCCTGAATCGAGTCACTTACCACAGTGTTCCTAAGTTCCCTGTTCTAAAGGACATTTCAATTTCTGAGGCAAATGAGGACGAAGGACAAAACTCAATAAACTGTCACTAAATAAACAAAAAACCATAATCATGATCTTTTACAAACCCCAAAAAGACGTTACAGCCCAGGAAATATAGATAAATTGCACCAATTTTGAGTGTGTAAACAATTTTACTTTCTTGGGTTCTGTAATTGATAAACACTTGCAATGGAACAATCATACAGATAAAATTGCTTGTAAACTGTAAACAAATCATAGGTATCATGAACAATCTGAAAGAATATCTTTCATCACACATTCTCCACACAATCTACAACTCACTTTTACTCCCACATCTAAATTACGGTATTTTAACTTGGGGACACAAAATTACCAGACTTGCTCAACTCCAAAAAGATGTGTAAGAATAGTAAAGAAGAGCAGGTCTCTTGGACACACTGATCCAATATTTAAAAACGTGAAACTTCTGAAAGTAATCGACATTTTTGTCCACATGCAACCGGAGTTATATTTTGATTTCATAAATAATCAGTTACTGGAGTACTTTCTAAATTGCCAAATCAAATCTGCGTCTGAAATTCATAATTATAACAGAAGAAACCGTAACTACATATTTGAAGAATGAACAAATTTTGTGAACACAAGAAACTGTATTAGGCATGAAATTATAGATACCATTAATAAAACAACAAATACTGTTTTGAATAAAGTTTATACTCACTGCAAAACAGGATTCGCCTCTTATGCCAAACAATATTTAATAGATAAATATTGGGTTACCTGTACCATTGCAAATTGTTATGTCTGCAATGCTCAATAATTTCCACTAATCTAACTTTTCATAAAATGTCCTAACACGTAGAATTATCGAAATATTAAAATGTGTTGGAATAATAAAGTAGAGATGATTTAATCCTTCAATTTTTAATTCTAAATCACTGTACAAACAGTAATTTTTTGTGTAAGGTAGCCCTCATGTCAGCGGCTTAAATAGCCTCTATGGTGGTTTCCAGACCAACCTTTAGTTTAGATAACTTCACCTACTAAATTATTGTTTGCTTGTTCTTATTCTATTATATAATAGAGGTTATATGCAGCTATAGACGATGTATCGGGTTTTTGTCGAATAAAGGAATCTTAACACTTAAAGTGCTGATTTAAGATTGAGTCAGCAGCTTTTGCGCGCAAAGTGTCCCGAGGAAAGCTGTTGACTAAGACTACTTTTTGCTTCAGACAAGGCTTGCTGGTATTTGAATGAAAGGTATCTTCATGAGGAATTTGACTCTTTTAACCACTATATGTTTAATGGTAATGAGAAAGCAACTATAGCAGTGGTTAGCACTTTAAGGGTTAAAACTTGAATCTTGTTTCCATAGCTTCTTTGAATACCTGTTCCAGCATTGTGGAAAGATGTTTTCAAGCGACCAAGTGTAGCAAAGTCTTATTTCTGACATCTCCAGAACCAAGAATTCCTATCATAAAGACCTTAAGGGTTAAAAGTACCCCCCCCCACGTTTTGCATAAAGAATTCTCCCATTCTTGTTAAGTTACGTGTAGTATGTACCTTATTTTTGAATAAAGCTCCCACATTATCTGATTTATAATCTACAGTCAAACTGCAAGTATTCCTATATATCAAAATGATTGCACCAAAATATTTTAATTTTCGATCCATTAAGATATTTATGTTGACTACATCTGTTCTTTACCTTTTGACATTTTGATCCTACATACAAAAGTTTACAATTTTGCATTTAATAGAGGATATTAAATAAATGACACAGTTAATGTTACATGTTAAAACCATTAAGTCCATTACGAGACTTGTTTCATTTGAATATCTCTTATTTGTTACGTGTATTTGAAATTCTCTATTATTGATTAAATGCTTGAAAAAACAGTGACAACAATACGTGGGTCCATCTAAATTTATGATGTAGACGTATGGAAAAAGATTGTATGTACTTTGCCGAGCCGATCATTGTTGTTGCGTTGAATCAGAGTACATTTAAATGGCTCACTCTTGGAATTGTTTGACAGCATTTCATTGTCTGTGCGTATGATTCAGTGTGGAATTTGTGGTGTGGGGTCATTAATCGACACGTTCCAGGGGGATGTTCCTGAAAAACTTCGACTTGTTGTAGACGTGGCTAAACTCATGGTACATTGGTTTTCAAAGATCAATAGTCCGAATACATCAAACGAGGAAGCCAAGACGAATGGAGGTCAGTGTCTGTTATGGTCACCTCGGAATAGATGACTTGTATCAATTGAAGAAAGTTTACTCTTGGTTTAAACATATTCTATTCCAAAAAAAAATGATAATAATGATGATGATGATGATAATAATAATAATAATAATAATAATAATAACAAGAACGATGATGATAATAATAATTATAACAACAACAACAACAACAACAACAACAGCAACAATAACAACAACAACAACAACAACAACAACAACAACAACAACAACAACAACAACAACAACAACAGCAGCAGCAGCAACAACTGGCCGAGGGGCTAACCGGCCTATCAAAGAATCCTGTACATGGAAACACAATAAAGCATCACTGTAATTTTAACATGTATTGCACAGATAGGCAACATACAGGACCACGGTTTTTGAACAGAAATGGAGGCATTCGGTTTCAACATCAAACTTGCATACGTTTGGCAAATTAATCTCTAAAGAAAAAGTTAAGTTTATGTAGCAGAAACAAAGACCCAAGCACTCTATAAAACAACCAAATAAATTCCAAATATATATAGATAGTTTTGAAAACCCGAATCATCAGGGGCCACCACCAGTCACGAGAACCACCTGACACCTGCGGTATCTGTTTTGTCTGGTAATCCCTGTGGACCTTTAGCTTCCTCTGGTGATTCGAAAGTTAGAGGCTTGTCTGATTCTCGTTTTTTAACCCAAACAGAGGCCTCGCACAAAACATTTTGGAAATGACTAATAACATGGGTCATGTCTCTTGCACTATATTTTAGAGCCTTCAACTTTTATCTTTTTGCTCCATCGTATGTTCTTCATGGAGATCATTTGGTGCCCGTTCAAACATTTGAATAACAAATTATGCCCGTATTCAAGTAAAATGGTTAAACATATGTACACATATGGTCCGATGTTCAAGAAGAATGTTCAGTGCGTCTGGTTTTCTTTTTTCTCTTCTATCGGTTTTGTGTTTGTTATTTGGTTTACTTTCATAGTAAACATTCTCAATATATTTTACACTTCGGACTTACACAACCGAAGGAACTGACTGACTTGGTTTTATTAGGAAGTATGCACACCCTACTGTCTGTAGAAATTTCATGTACCAGCGGTTAACATATATCAACAAATAGCCACCGCTGCGTATTGCAAATATTGCAAATATTGCAAATAGATGTTAATTTCCTTGATTCTAAGTCGAGATCTTGCGTAAAGATGGACCATCCAACTCTAACACTGAAGAAGGACTAGACAACACTAATACTTTCGAAGCTTGAAGAGTATACATTGGTTTGTCACTTAACAACAGCAAAATGATAATGTTATAGACTGTATTTATGCTCAATTGCGATAATAATATCATTACTGACACAAATGTTTATCATCGTTTTAGCGAACAATTCTGTCCACATAAGAATTAAGTACTTTGAATAGCTTAAAGTGACCCATGTATTCTCAAACGGAATATTTCATAGTGTAATGCATATCCAATGTAAAATTACGACTGCATGTATACACTTTCAGAAGAGAATCCTATTGATAGTAGTATGAGCAGAAAGATTGCATATATGACACACAGTCCGTTAGCTAGCTTCAATAATTGCAAAAAGTATCCGTATTATAGGGATGCCAGGTCTGCGCTATTTTAGAAGTAAATGCATCTAACCATCGAAGTTGACATGTCTTCCGTTCTGGCCAAAGATTAAATAGTTCATATTTTACCATAACCGTCACGGCTTCTTGTGCCTTTCGTGTCCTCAGAGCACAGACATTTTCGAGAAGCAGCAACAATTGGCACACGAGCAAAAGTGTATGTAAAAAGGTAATGCTACCGGAGATTGAATCTGAAACTGAAAGGCAGACACGTGCCACATATCTGAGTTCTGCAACAGGCTTGGGGTCTATTTATTCGGCTTTCTGCGGGTTGTGTAAGGTAAACATTTTGACCTAAAGCAGATGGTGTCGGTCTTTGATAGCTACCTGTCAGCACCGCCTCAACCTCACTCCGGGAAAAGTCGAGCCGGTGTTTTGGAGAGTGTTCGTTATCATTCATGTTCGCTAAGAGGCAGGCAGAACGGGGGATGACATTTCAGTCAACAGAGAGCATTTCCATCATTATATTCTCATAAATCTCTGAGAAATTCACATGGTCCCTATTATTTTCTGCTAAGGGATACAGTTTTCACGGAAAGTTTACATTTGCACCCGATTGAGAATAAACTGGCCGCATAATGAACCGTATTTCATACGAACGAATGCGTTGTGACTGCATTTCAACAGGGCGCTTACTTCCAGCAGACTTTTCAACTTTCCTACATTTATCAGGGTCGTCCTTGACATTTCACTGCTCTTTCAGCAAATAGGGGCCATGGATTTTCTGGGTTACTCCACTATTGTACACTTTGTAAATGAGAACAATTTCATGCTGGACGATCGTCCAGCTGCTGCAAATTCTTAGGCTAATTCTGAACTCTGTGGAGTGTAGAATAGGGCTCAGTCGACGGCCTTCCCTGGCGCATGTTGGGCTCAGTCCAACACCAAAGAAATGTGATGCCAAGTAGGACCCTATCACCATAGCTTTTATCTACAATTCGCACCAAACACCAAAAAATTTTCTCATTGAAAGGAAATCTAATTAATGACAAGGCAGACCATAATTTATATCTGGTGAATAAAGGCGGGAAAGGATTAACGCGGGTCAGCTGCAATTTGCTTCTGAGTAAAGTTGTTTGCCTGTCTGATGTCTAATAACTAAATTGTATGTATCTGACCACAAATGAATGGGTCACGTTTACAATCAACTTACAAAACAGCATTATATATCATTTATAGCTGCTTCAACATAACGTCGGTGCACCGCATAAAATCAGTTAAAAAAAGTTTAGAAAATTATAACACAACCAAAGGCGTGTGTATAAAGACAAAAATCAAGCATGCCGTCAACGTGAAATCTCTTTTTGTCCCAAACAGTATGCCATGCCACAATATTTTGGATAATTCCAGCTATTAGGCGTGTGTACAAGGTTGTGTGTTTAATGTCAGCCAAACTTATTAGATCTGGTGTCGGCCGTCGCTATCTATTTTTGTCTCTCTTGTATTTTCGACTTCTGGAAAAGAACCAGCCGACTTGTTTCTATATTAGGCCCGGATAACTCCATGTCACATAGACTGGAGTGCATCAGAAATAATTCTGTCTTGACTTAAGCCGGGTTATGCCATCACCCAATCGGATATATAAAATACCTAAACATGAGAAAGGATTGGGATCGCAAAGCAGAAATATTAACCGTTGATTTTAAAAAGAAATAGCACGTACCAAATCTTCACTACATTATTATCCTTACTCGGGAAGCACAAAAGGTCTTTTCGTGAACTATAATTCGGACTTGTAATTGTATCTTAAAGTATGAAACTAAAAACAATTTTAGTGAGCCGTGAAAGCCCTAGTACCACTGAAACATGATTCAACATTTCAGTAAATCGTGAAATGTGAACTGACATGTCAATAAATTTTGATCTGTGAAATCAAGCTTTTGCCTCATGAATTATAAAAATATACCTTTCAACCATGTTTCATTGTGAATTGTGAAAGTCACCCCCTTGCCGCATCCTCTGATGGTTCTCCGGCAAGATATAAAGACCAGATTTAAAAGAGGTAATCAGAGAACTAAGACATTCCAGCTGTGTCTTTACTCACCATAAACGTTTCATTGGGTGGGTATTGAAGCCAGAGAAGTTCAGCACTTTCATTTTATGTGCAAACATGTAAAAGATAACCCAAAATTTGGTGTGAGAATATTAATTGGGGACGAGAGGGAGACGTAATGACAAATAAACGACACTTAATGGCCCCTTATGACATCATTAATTTGCATAAACCAACATGGCGTCATTTACACAGCAATAGTGAACGAACGATAGCGCATGGTGTTAGCTAAAGAACAGTATTATTGTATAAAGTTACAAAACAACTTGCACTAAACGTTGATGAGCATCAATGTAAAGGGCGAAGCCTTGGCACATCATAATATGATTTTACATCCACTTGATGTGACAGGGCCTGATAATGCGGCTATCGAAGTACAATCAAGAGGTGCGGCAGAATTGCGGTAATTGAAATGTCTTTACTGAATTGGATCTCGTGAACCAGCATGTGGGAATAATGATCATTTTATTGCTAAAGGACCAAATTGGGTCACTTTGAATGCACATTTTGACAGCAATCAAAGTTGATTTTATTTTGTGAGAAGCTTGCACACCAGTCGGGCAGTTTTTTTTCAATGCCCTGATATGAATATGGTATTGTAGACGCGCAAACAGGATAATGCACTTTGGTAATATGACAAAATCCACCACTGCGTGATTATGTTGGTTTTTTAGACCCAGTGCTGGTCAATGTCAAGATGCCGTCGCTGCAATGTTAAGTCTCGGTTAAGAGGGCTGTTCGCTGGATAAATGGTAACATATGTGTTGGAATGATCTCTTTACAGACAAACAGGGAGGATTCTACAAAATTTTATCGTGCGAACAGAGCAGCAAATATTTCGAAAAACCATGTCCTGTCTACTGCACAAGAAATAACTCCAAAGAACACACATGAGGTTTTCACTTTTTCTTTGTAATCTACAATCTACCACAATAATAAGATCTGGCGGAGGAAAAAATAAATACAAAAACAAGATAACTAACGCCTGACCTCAGCTACTCACGCACGCACAGACCAGTAATTGCCAATGTTACTAGTAAGTAAGTAAAAGCTTTATCTAAAGAAGGCAAAACCTGGTCGAAAATACATACATACATACGTACACACAGAGAGACACGTGTATATATATATATATACATAATACATACATACATACACACATACATACATACATTCTCACATGCATACATACATATCCGTGTACAAGTATACATAGGGAAAACAAAAAAAAACCTAAATGATATAAACACAAAAACTATACATTCTTTAAACCATATTAAAACTATAAGCTCCATTTTCAACACTAAAACATGGTTAAGCATCAATCTAAAAATGTTTAACATAAATGTGATTCCTGATTTGTCTCTTGTATTAGTCTAAAAAAAACCCTGTTCATTGCATGAGTGTTTCTCGTGGTTATACTTAGAGCATTCAACAATTCTGGTCCTTGCTCCCTGAGAGTTCTTACACTTTGCAAACATCTTTGATTTGCTCGTTGTATGTGGAAGTAGAGGCCCTCGGTAGCACTGTGGCGAGTATTAGTGTAAATAAATTTCCAGACATGGTGAGATATCCGTGAAAATATTCTGGAACCAAGTTGTTGAGACATTTGTAGACTAAATGACATTTAAGATATTTGAGCCGTTTGTCTACTGGTAACCACGCTAATTTTCTATAAACCCAAGTCGTTGAAATATCTTTACATTCTTAACATTAAGAAAGGAACGTGTAAACACTTTAATTAACGTGTATATCCTTTCAAACTTTATTTGGAACAGTTTCCCCCAACCTGTGCAACAATAATCAATAATTGGTAGAATCAAGCCATTGCAAAATTATCATTTGATATCGATATCTAAAACGAATTTATTTTGTTGAACCTACTATGTATTTTCTTGCAAATATTACCCCAACCGATTTCACACGACAAGGATGGGTCTATGTGTACGCCTAACAGCTTATGACTCCGTACAACCTATATAAATTACCTTGAAAATTTCTCAAAGTCACCTAACTGCAATTACAATCACACCGTTGCCTTTACATAGGACCATAAAAATACGCACTATCAATTTCTCAGCTCAATCGGTTCTCAAAGTATGATACAAACTGTTCAATTCACCATAGTGGCCAGTGACCTCGGGAATTAGGCCAAAGTCACCCATATTCACTAAACATATTGAAGACTTAGCTTTAATAGTTTTCAAGTTATCAGGTAGATAGTGAAATTCAGTAACAGTAAAATTCAGTAAAGTGGTCCTGGTCTTCGGAAATCAAAGCCAGGTCTTCCACAGGTATTGTCGACATGGCCCTTAAAGAGGACTCTGTTCATGTGCAAAAACAAAATTTCACTTTCGCTTATTCATTAATGTTAATGTGCATCCGTGAAATTTATGTCAAGGTCTCCGCTTTATGTTATGCGTACTTATCCTTTGCACCGGACCATCTTTATGTAAATTTTCAAAGGTCTGATTACTTCTTGAGTAATCAGCCAGAACATACATGAATTATAATTGTCCTGTGACCTTGAATATTAGCTCACGGCAACCCATGTAAGTAGTTAAGAACCGGACAGTATGCCGTGTCACGGTGTCATTTTACAGCAAACTCGAGTTCGTCTAGCGACTTAAGAGAAAATCCTTTTTCAGATTTTATGAAGATAAACCAAAAAATAATACAAAATTTTAAAAAAATCATACAAAATTAAAAAAAAAAAACTTTAAAAAGTGACCTGATAAATATATTTACAGAGACCAAACCGAAGGATATCTCTGGCAATCAGAAAGGGTTTCGTGTGGCGGTTGTAAAGCAGCTACTTGTACGTGCATGTACTTTGTTGTTCTACACTAACCAAGCTAGAAAGTACCTTTATCGATCATTATCAAATTAAAAATATTCGTTATACTTAGGAACTAGTCTCATCACCAACAGGAAACATAAAATAAAACGATGTCATTGTGCTTTCTCACCTCTTTTCAAGAAAATTCAGTCAGTTTGACAGCAATAAAAATACCAAATGTCACAAAAACTATCAAAAGAAGAAGGAGGAGGAGGAGGAGGAGGAGGAGGAGGAGGAGGAGGAGGAGCAGGAGGAGGAGGAGGAGGAGGAGGAGGAGGAGGAGGGGAGGAGGAGGAGGAGGAGGAGGAAGAAGAAGAAGAAGAAGAAGAAGAAGAAGAAGAAGAAGAAGAAGAAGAAGAAGAAGAAGAAGAAGAAGAAGAAGAAGAAGAAGAGGAAGAAGAAGAAGAAGAAGAGAACAAGAAATTACAGTGCCTCCTGGTTCATGTGTTGTCCATGAGTGTCAAAAATGTTTATTTGCAATTTCGAAGCAACCAGATAAACAGTGCTATTATTTTTGCAATAAAACCCCTGTCACTAAAATTAAAACAAGAGGGCTGTGCGAAGAGCCCATGCTCAGCTGGTTTGAATAAATTCACCCTAAAATTAAGGTCCATCCTGAGCTTGTTGAACTTCAGCTACAGCAGTGTTGCTTGACCCGAGCCAAGGGGAGCAGAGATAACCTTCAGCAGATAGTATGTGGATATGGGTGACCCAGTTACTTAATTTAGTGACCTTGTTTTACGAACATTTATCCAAAGTATATTCACAACATATTTGAAGCGGATTTGGTGTACGATTGTGGCCGATTTAATTGCAGAAACACGCATGCACAATACTATTCTTACATTAATCTCGCAAACATGTATTCTCACACCTCATCACATAATTTCGAAAATTGGTTTAATATCAGGCGAATATAGCAGCGCCACCAAATTTTAAAGTTTGCTGGAAATTGAATAAAGCTACATATCTACTAAGTTTAAAGAAAACACATCAAGTATTTTGTAAGAAACAAAAGGCATATATACGTTCCGAAAGA